>JAFJYG010000862.1:0-22278 GCA_017366145.1 Cadophora sp. M221
GGAGTGTGGGGTCGGGGTATACTCCTAGACATGGAACCCTGAATGGGAATGGAAACGGGAATCTTAACGGAAATCTCAATGGCAGTGGAAGTGGCAGTGGAAGTGCACAGAAAGAAAGCGAAGGCGATGAGAACCCGGGTCTCGAAATCCCAGAGGAGATCCGGGTCAGGAAGACGTCAATGCGCTTCGACCTCTCGCTCAGGACGGCGTGGATGAATTGTCTCCAGATGGATCATGTTTCTGGGGAATTTTTGACTAGGACTGAGGTTGTTAGGTGGTGAGTGCAGTGGCTTGAGGATGAGATGGGATGAGATGGGATGAGATGAGATGAGATGGAGGGGGGATGGAGGGGGGGTTTTGTGGTTGTGAAGAGTAGAGTAGATTTTAGTAGAGCTGGGTTGGGTTGAGTGAGGGATATAAGTCAAGTTCAGTGGAGAGGGGAGGAGAGGGCGGTAATTGGGTGGATCGAGATGTCTAGTACCGGATCAGATCAGATTGGATTGGTATGGGAGGAGTTCTGAAGTCATTTTGGGGGGGGGAGTTGTGGATCTTTTGGACCTTTGGATCTTGGATCTTGGAATCTTTGGGAGGGAAGACTGAATTTTGGGAGGGAAGATTGAGTATATAGTTTGGTTGGATATCATCAGAGCATAGCACAGCACAGCACAGCATATTGCAAGGCAGGAAAGAATGAAAGAAGGGAGAGGGGGGAAGGAGATATAGTTTAGTTGGATGGAATTGATGGAGTACTGATAGAAAAGGGCTGGGAATTCTTGATTGTTGTTTCTATAGCATAATTCATAACAGTACATTACGGTTTTGTGAAGCCGCTGGTGGGTGGAGTTGGGGACGGTGTGGGTGTAGCTACCTAAATTAAATTAAATACAATGCAGTACAACACCGAAGATTTCTTCTTTCTTTGAAATGGTGGCTGGATTGTTTGTTAGGTTATTTGTTTGATGAATATTTCTTAGGGGTGGATCGTGGAGGGAGGGGGGGTTCTCTTTTTTTTTTTTTTTTTTTAAAGGGATTTCGTATTTTGAGATGAGGGGGTTGTGGTCGTCTGCATGAGTACACAGCTAAGTATTGCCCTGCAGAAAGCCTTGTGTAGGCGTTGGGGAGTTTGGTGGGAAATACATACCGAACTTGGGTTTTCTTTAATCTTGCTGCTGGAATATTTAGAAGTGATCTGTGAAGTAGATGATCACGAATCGGTTTCGCTTGTTGTTGCAGAGATTACGCCCATGCCTGCATTCTTCACCCTAGTCCCAGCAAACCCTTGATTAAATGAGCAACGGAAAACTATCGCCACAAAATTATAGCTGATGTATTTCAACAGTTTTGACCAAATACCGATCCTTGCCGCCGTCCTATCACAGATTTAACATTGCGAAGTGGTCTCAACTCAAAGTCGAAATTCTGGTCTCGATTTTCCAAGCCAGCCAACCGCTCAAACGAAATACAAAGCGACTCCCAAATACCAAGGCCTGTTACTTGCATTAAGTATACCTAAAGTCTAAATTGGACAATAGGATGATTATTCTCCGATTCAGTCCTTCTGCTGGGACATTTGCTGCCATGTTATGTCACTTCCTTTTTTGGGAAGGAGCCTGGTTAAGCGAGACTAGCAAGCGTCACTTCCTCTCCAACATCACTTCTCGACCTTTCGCCTTCAAATGTCAACTTTCAACACTAAACCCGAGACATGTATGCCACTCAGCACTCGGTTAATATACTCTCCGCCTGAAACCCTCGACTAAAACGCGTTTTGCAGAAGCTCCTCGCGTTCTGAAGCGTGCTGG
Source organism: Cadophora sp. M221 (assembly GCA_017366145.1). NCBI lineage: Eukaryota > Fungi > Ascomycota > Leotiomycetes > Helotiales > Ploettnerulaceae > Cadophora > Cadophora sp. M221. Next base: position 1,803 of record JAFJYG010000862.1, read on the forward strand.
GCAGCGACTCTAGAGTCGTTCTTTCGTCGCCGTTTCTTGCACACTCCAGACCTTACATGCGAAGCTATCTTCGAGATGGTTTCACGAACAGTAGTTAGTGTCTACGACGACATAGACGACGCTACTTCAGCAGCCATTCTCGAGGTACAGATCAGAGATATCGACGACCTTGTCTCCGAGGCAATGCGTGCAAAGCCAGTCAACAACAGCAACGAGCCATCTGAGTGGGGAGTCGCGTTATATATACACAAGAAAGAGTTGGAGCGAGGTCTTTCTACCATCAGAGATCGCCAACTCAGTCAGACTTTGGCGCGAGCAGTCATGATTGATGCAAATGCGAACAACAACGCTCTCGCAGCTGCGATTGCTCAGGAGAGATTGGCAGAAAATGATAGACTTGTAGCATTGAAGTTGGCAGGTCTTCCCGTACCACCACGAATTCAACAAGCACTTGCAGGTCTGGGAACTCCAACACCTCCCCAGACAACTAGGCTAGCCGGTATTCCTCCTCATCAGTTACCAGGTGGCGGTGCTGCATCGACTCCACCACAAACACCGCAAGGTCATAGAATTCCTGCTTTTAGGCTAAGTTTTCATCAAGGTTCTCAGAGATCTACTCCATCATCAACAGCTACGAATAAATCGCGCCAACAAACCTCTCAGAATGTTTCTCTTCCTGCCGCGGTAAAACTGGCTTCCAAGACCACCCCAACTACTCATAAATCAATCTCTGGAGATACAAGCCTACACACACCCAGTTTACAAGCTGCAATTGCATCTGAAAAAACTACTCTAGTTGCAAACAAAGAAACGGCCAGAGACAAACGTTCAGAAGCTACTTCGCCAGTGCCCAATAAACAGCCAAGATCTAAAGATCAAGCTGTAGTCGCTCTACAATCTGGAACCACCGCTGCTGATAGATCGTGTACTGCGACGAGACCGCAGAAGAGAAAGTTCGAGGGCGAAGAGAACGATCCTTCACAAGCCAAGAGACTTAATATGAGAGATACGACGGAAATAAATTCAGGTACCAAGCGCCGCAGAGATGACGAAAATTCCGGACACAATCCAAATAAGCGAAGAGACACTGGCGCCAGAAAAATTGTCGATTTGACGGCAGACTTTGAGGTTATTCCAAAATACAGTGGCCCTGGGAAGCAATCTCCTCCGAAATATGAACTCAAGAGCTGTGTCTGCTGTGCAGATGACTTTGAACCCACCTACACCTCACAAATGCCCTGCAAGCACGACTACTGCCACTTTTGTGTTCAGCGAGTCGTCATCAACTCTCTAGTTAATGAGACATTGTATCCGCCTCGGTGCTGCAAGCAACCCTTTGACATGGACTCAATGAGACAAGCCTTGACCCCCGAACTCATCAGCGGTTTCTATGAGAAGAAGGTGGAGTTTGAGACAGTCGATCGAACTTACTGCTCCAATCCAACTTGCTCCACTTTCCTTTATCCCGTCAATATTGTTGCGGATACAGGAACTTGCCCGAAATGTCTCACTACAACTTGTGTGATGTGCAAGGCTGCAACTCATAAGGGCGACTGTCTACAGGATACCGCAACACAACAGGTCCTGGCTTTGGCGAATGCCGAGGGTTTGAAAAGATGTGAACATTGTAAGAGAATGATCGAACTCAAGCATGGCTGCAATCACATTACGTAAGTCCGAACTCGAGGGTATTGACATACATATAACCATGGCAGATGTGCGTGTGGAGCCGAATGATGTTACGTTTGTCAGGTAGTTTGGAAGAATTGTCAATGCTCTACAATAGGTGTCTCCTCATGTTATCATTTGAGTTCAATCTTTTGTAAAGCCAAGATAAATCCTCCGAATTACAAGCGCTGAAATTTGAGATTGAGATGCTGCTGAGGTTCTTGGGGGTTTGGAAAAGCTGACGAGGATTTTTTTGTAGTGGGACGAGAATCGCCTCCTTGACCATGCCAATCAAATTGCTGCCCGAAACCCTCAACTAGCTGGCCCTGCACGACAAGAACAAGTTGCAGCCATTGTACGGGAAGTGATGGAGAACCATGAGTGTGACCACGATGATTGGGAGAGATATGACGGCGAATACGAATTGACGAGTGTGGTGATGAGCTGCCGTACTTTATTTGGCGCTGCACCGACTGTGACATTTTTGCTTGCTCTCGTTGCAGATACAATGTTTTGAGAGATCGTCGGAATCTTGCAAGTGGGTGTATTTGTTTGAGGATCTCAAATATAGGAGCTCTGTTCGGATTTATGATCTGAGTATTGACCTTCATGGGGTTGTATTGCTTTACATGATTACTTACCAGACTGGGCCTGGCGCCATCGAGTCTCTGAAAACTTTGCTTGTGGGGATCAGAAGGTACACACAACGCTGAAGAGCTACGTGTATGAGACAGTTACTGGAGTGGTTTTGCTCAAGAGAGTTTGCTTCAAAATTAGCTGCGCATAGCGTTGGTTCATGTCAATGTAGAAATTTACAACCCAGCCAGGGCCTCCAAATGTTTGAATGCATGGACGTAAAGTAGAACAACAGGAGATTTGGCGACCGCATGAGAGTTAACTCTTGAGTACACTATCTCATACATGTGATGCTTTGTACCTTCAGCAGATTCAGAGCGTGAAAGTTCTCACAAATCACGAAGTTAAGGGAGACGAGAAGGGGGATGTCAAGTCTGATGCATTCCATTTTGTTATGATATGTCCTTAGACACTGTGTAACATCCCATGAATACCAACCTGGGCATTTATGGTATAAATGAGAGAAATTCAGCCCATCAAGCTGTGGCTCAGCTGCCACGTGAAATCCTCCAACCTTCCTGAGAAAAGCGATGGGTAACCTCATCCTCGCGAATGCGAAATATGTGCCTGGAGAGCCAGACGAGAGACTTCCCTGCGGGCATGTCGTAAGAATGAAAACCGGAAAACTTTGACTGCAGGACAGGTCGCAAATGACGATGATTGGGATCGATTTGATGCGAAAAGCGTTCGTTGCAAATAGGGTAAATCTCAAGAACCGAAGACGTGGGTTTGCATGGGAAGCAATACGGCTGAGGAGGTATTGTCGAAAGCTTATGCCAAAGCAGCAAACGACAAAAAAAGAGAAGCTCTCGAGGATCTGCTTTGTTTGAAATAAAAAAGCACCAATAGCAGCAGCGGAAGTTCGGATGCAGCTATGGGAAGTGCAACCTATTCCAGTGAAACGATTTGTGCCTCAACGTCGTCATCCTCCGTGAGATCAATTGTCGTCTTGCCGGTCATCCTCTTCTTGTTGCTTCTGACTTTCTTCACGGGTTTGACATCTTCCTCATCGTCCGAGTAGTCTCGCTTGATCTTCGTTTCAGACTTGATTTTGCCCTAGAGAAACTGATTAGGATGGGGCTTGGACGTTGTGGAGAAGTGCCTACCTTTGCACGAGCCAGTATTCTCTTCACTCGCTCTCTGATCTCAGGGTCAAGGTCATCCAGCTCATCCTCCTCACTGTCAACGGTAGCCTCTTGATCGACGGTACCAGCACTATCGGCGCGGGGCAAGACGTGGAGGTTTTGGAGAGCATCTAAGGTTGTCAGCTAACGTCAACTAAACAAGAAACTGCTAAATAGTGACTTACGAGCTGATCGATACTTGAAGCGAAAGATGAGGAGCGGGAAATCCTCACCATCGAGGTAATCGGCCTCCCAGCGTGTGCTCCATGCAACCTCCTTCGTGTCTCCCAAGCTTTGAAATCGGGTCAGCATTTTCATGACTAGTCCCTCTCGGAATCATACTCACGCTACGCCATGAGATTTGCCATCTTTAGCAAGAAGTTTGTCGTGGTACTTCTTGGAATGCTCCAGTCCTTCGAAGGTGGGCTTGTTTTTACTTTCTATAACTTTGCCTACAGATCTACGATGGACCTTGATCATAATCTCTCCTACTCGATCTGTCACTTTTTTATCCTCTTTAAGAACAGAACTCTCAGTATTCTCATCCGCTGGAGGCCAATTAGTTCATGAAATGTTCCCGGAATGAGGATAACAAACTGGATTGTATCTCCGCAAATTTCATAAGAGCTACCTGTGCACCCGACTGTAGCTTTTCAGTCGGTCCTTCTGAGATGATTGACCAATTGCCTGTCTTATAGAGTCCCTTAGTCATGAGAGGACCATGGATCCATTGTCCATCAACGTAGAGTGAAAATGAAACCTTGGGGCAATCGATCTTGTAGGGTGCCTTAACATTGACCTTAAGCGAAAAGGTCTTGCCTGTTGTCGATTCGATGTACTTTGTAACGGTCCGAGTTTGTTGCCAAGCTGCGGTAGCAGGGTTCTTGTGGATGATAATGTCGTTCTCTGCGGCATATTCCGTGAGCGCTTCTCCTTCAACCAATATGGTAGCTTCAATTCCTGGAAGACATTCGAGGACTGCCATTGTCGCCAAGGGTGAAGGGAATCTTGAAAATGTGGCGCTAAAGAGTGTTGAAGTCAGCTTCTGAGGCTCCTGAGAGGAAGTGATTGCGTGTGGGAAAGTTTGAAATGTGCTAAGTGGAAAAGTGAAATGATGGAAAGTGATCATCGTGAAGGTTGATACTGAACCGTAGACTTACATGTTCATGGAGCGAGAAGTAAGCTGTGATGGCTTTGTATCTCGAAAAAACTCGAGATCGAAGTTGAAAGAGGTTGGAGTTGGTGCTATAGTGTGCGGAGGTTGAGTTTAGGGTTCTCAGGCCAAAGACGAAGAGAGAGAAGGAGGGGGATGGAGAGGGACGAGAAGACCTAAAGAGAATAATACTAAGGGTTTGTTGCTGCCTGACGCGTTGTTGAAGTGGTGAATTCGAAGGGATATTTGAAAGCAAGGAGTTCGGCTTGGGGAACAGCCTCTGCCACAACTTGAGAAGCGATCAACATTTTGGAGTCGTACCTTATAATGATCCTGGACCGAATACCAATCTCAGAAAAGAAGCTCTAGGATTCCTGTCGTTTCTGAGGAAAAGGGTCATGAAGTTCTCCCCGCTGTTGAATTTAAAGGACTATCTATGTGTGAATATCGGAGACCAAGTTCCTCCGTTATCATGATGCAGCAAAACGTAGGGTGCTAAAGCAATGACCTCGAACCGGCTCAGTTTGGAAGGCTCGCACAAACATATTCAGCTTCAATTCATAATCAATATTCTAACGATACCGCTCACAATCAATTTTATTTTTCTTACAGATGACCTCATCTGCGACCTTGTTCCTTTCTTCTTCCTATTTGCTTTTCTTGCTCGTTCTTTTTACCAGCGACCATCTCGACCACAATCGCGACCACGATCCCCACATCCCTCTGTTTCTCTGACACCACCAGCAGAGCTACTATCGACTCAACATGGCGGACTATGACAAGTACAAAGACATTTCGTACGAAACTCAACGCTGCAGGCATGCGATTGTGTACTTCAGTGCCTCGGGGATCTGTGCCCTCACCACTTCCACGTCTTCCAATACCGATACCAGGCATCTGTGCTCAACATTTAGATGAATACTTGAGGACAGGCGAAGATTATTACAATTATCAGATACGACCAGATATTGGGGATTTCTATTGAGGCCGGATGAGCAAGGAAGGATTTCTGCTCTTGGCGGGGATAAGCTATTTTAGCATGGAGTCCCAGGGAATTATCGCTGTTGGCTTTGGCGGCTAGTTAAAAGAAAAAAGTGATTGCAACAAACGAAGAAGATTTGAAATATATTGAGATGCGAGGTGAACATATATTGAGAGCCTCGATACCAGGAGGGACTTCGAGGGTTGGAAGTCAGGATGTTTGCGGTTTGTTTGTTTGGATTGAAGCGAGCTGCGCCTTGGTCATCATTTCATGCGGGCTACACGTGATTGCCCGTTCAGCTTTCAGGGCGCAGTCGCGACCTCATTTGTCACAGCCCGACTCAACAACGCCCACCCCACTAGCCATACATCTCTTCTATGACCGTTTGAATATCTCCACATAATCACCGCATCAACTTTATCGCGCACAGCATCTGCGGATTCTATAGTCGCCTCGCACTGAGCACAGTTGAAGCTCTGCGGACCAGGCTCAAGCCTGACGCGACCCGACCGGGTAAGCCCTCGCTCTTCATCCCACTTGCTGCAGCTCGAGTCATCTGCATAAATGACCTAACTAATATTTTACTTGTGCAGACCATAACCGTGGATCGTTATCGGAAATCTACATCAACTCTGCGACCCTATCATGGCCATCCTTGACCGCGTTCCAGGACTCGAAGTCAAAGTGCACATCAACGGCCAACCAGCACAGGAATATGATGATGATGAGGACGAGCAGGCAGTTCCGGGGGCTGTTGGCTGGTATCAGGCAGCGAGAACAGTACGAAAATATGTTGAATCCATATCGGACAAAGAGTTCTTGGTGCAGTTGTCGTTGGACAACTCATTCAAATTCGACTGCCCAACTTTGAGCTGTGAGTTGTCCATCGACGGCAAGGTTGTCAGGTCGCCTGTGATCTACCGCAAACACCAAGAGTCCTTCACACTTGAAATCGATGGCATAAAGACTTCGGCAGGAGATGGCAAGACGGCATTACTCAAACCTTTCAAGTTCTCCAAAATTGAAACCTGTTAGTATGTTTGCTTTGGTTAACTTACCATTCCTGACATTCAACAGCGACGGATGATGCCAAGTTGAAGGATATTAAGGAGGACTCGAAACACATGAACGACGTTGGCGAGATAGTCTTTCGTATTTGGCGATCAACTGAAGCAAGGCCGAGAGAAGCACACAACTACACGGAGCTCGTTGCAGTCAACGCTGTGCATGAGAAAGCTCTGAAGGGCCAGGCGAAGTCTCATACCACCACGTTAGTGTTCCAGGTGCGCTGAAGATAACTGTCTGCTGATAATCAGACCTAGACTTGGCGAAGCCTCCCGTATAGTTTCGAGGCATGTGGTCTCTTGCGAGAAGTTGGATGGATTTGATTATCCGATTGCCATCTTTAGGTTTCTGTATAGGTCCAAAGGTCGGCATTTTTAAGCTTCATACACTATCCATGCTAATGAGTGTACAGATTCTCTCAAGAGTCTCCTGATCATCAAGCGAACCCCTTCCCCCGACCCCGAAATCAATGCTGGATTTCCCGACCTCGTGGATCTCAGCAATCTTGCCCCGAATCAAAGGAAGAAAGTTGCGAAATTCCTGCAGGGATTGGTAAGCTCAACTTCAGAAGAATATCACGAAGCATTGACTAATTAGCATCGACCAGAATGGCAAAGATGGTGGATCGGTTACTCCTGGGCCATCGGTCAAGCGTGAACGTGATGACAACGAAGATGGAGGCTCACGAAAGAAGAGAAGTTCCGGAATGAGCATTACAATAGACCTCACCAGAGACTCTGACGACGATGATGAAATTATTGCGCTCAATTGACTGCTCACGACAATACCGAAAGCCTGATGTTTATTGTTCTCATTGTCCTGTGTCAAATTTTCCATGGCGTTGCTGGAGTTGAGGGTTGTGGGCAAGGCTCGGCGTTTGCTATTAGATACCCTTACTAGGAGATGGTTGCTAGATCTCATGATTTTATTTACACAATTTTCCGGGGTGCTTTCTGATCAACATTAAATGGCTTGCACGCAGGATATCCAATGCATGTTGTGTATATCTTGCACACCTGAATAGACTCATGGGAAAATTGCAATTTTATGAACCCTTGCATTGGAATTTCTTGCATTTGCAAACATCGCTGGCTAACCGGCACCAGGAGAAACTATAGATCCGTTAAACCAAAGACATGTCGAAGAAGCTCGTCTTCTCTATGCTGTTCACTTGGTTCTCTCCCTTCAGGCCATCTTCATCGATTTTTTCTGCTTTCGCTTCACCTCCACCCTCACTTCCACTTCCACTTCTACTCCCACCCTCAACCTCCACCTCTGTGGCCTCTTCGACATCCTCAAAATCCTTAACCCTCTTCCTCTTCCTCTTCACCAACCACGTCGCACCAAACAACTCCAAGCAATCTCCACAACTCTTCGGCTCCTTCAACCGCAACTTCTGCCTCGTCATACTGAACGTCTCGCATTTCTCGTCGAAGCCTCTGCCGGAGGTCTTGGCCTCGTATCAGGTGTAGATGCCGCTTTTAGCTACGTGCGGGCAGGCTGCGTAGGTGTAACAGAGGAGGATGCATATTCTCTTGGTAGGTATGGTACGTGCTTCGTGGGTTTGGTTTGAGAGCTGGAGCTGAATGTAGGACTTGGATATGGCGGAGCTGTGAATGATTTTGAAGAGCTTTGGTTTGGTGGATGTGAGTGTACGGGGCTTTATGTAGTTTAGCTTCAGCTTGAAGATCTGTTCTTCTTTCTTGTCTTCTTGTTCTCTTGTAACTAAGAGCGCGAGGATGGAAAGACGCAGTCCAACATAGCTGACTAATTACTCAAAAGCTACCTCGTCTATGATTCACAATCTCCCTCACCACCTCACACGCCACGGAAGTGAACTCCTCTCCCCAGACCCCCTGTTTTTTATTGCCCATCTCTCCTCTCTTGCATCAGTTTTGCTCTTGCCCCGATGGTGGCAGGAGGAGGCTTCTCATGGCTCCTGCAGTGTCCGTTCCCACTCATCTTCTCCCGAATTCTGTATTTATACTCTTCTTCACATAAAGTCCCAAACTTCGCGGATGTTCTGGAACTACATGAGACCTCGCTCTCTACTCAGGCGCGGTTGCAGATCTAGTCGAGGATTTTGATAGCTTGGCACATCGGGGGAGCTTGGAGTTCGATGGTGTGAGATTAGGATGCTTTGCCACCTGCGAGATTCGTCGAGCTAAGAAGATGAGGATGAAGTTTTTGATGGCTGCGGTGATTTTGATAGTGGTGGGCAGTTATTCCTGTTCTGGTCTCCGGATTTCCGTGGGCAAGGTGTGTAGATCAATCTAGACATTTGAAAGTCAACATTGTCCTCGCTTATGTGGATGACTAATCAAAGAAAGAACCCCGCCATTCCATCTCAACTTCGAGGTTCAATCGCTGAAGACGCGATGAACGTCATGTCAGACTCTAGAGACATCTTAGGCGTCATATCTTTCTGGTTTTTTTCTTTCTAAAATATGTGCGCAGCACTTAATAAGGTTGCCTCTAAGCTTCTCCATCTCGCGCTACCACCTGGGGTTTTCTACTCTCAATTCTGCCTGCAGATGGTGAAAGAGAAACAATAGAGTCTTTCAATAGCTTGCATGGAAAATGTCTCAAGATCTAGGATATATCGATCAATTTCATGATCGGAAGGCAGTAGTGCAGCATTGTCCTGGGCTTGCAGCTAGCCTACGTGCAGTTTTCTTTTCACAATGTGTAGAAAGGTATCCGATAATGTAATTAACTCATCCAGCGAAGAAAAATTGTACCTGACGTGTCTTTACGATGATTCTGTCATGTAAAGAGTTCTAGACTAGTCTAGAGAGTGTTACTTCCCTCTTTTGTTCAAAGCCTGATTTCTTGAATGACATGGACCAAGGTAAATAGAATATCGGAGTTCTTAGTTCATTCCGGCTGTGGCCAACTGCAAAATCTGAAATTCTTTGGACTATGTTCTCTTTCATCAGCCAAGCTTCACTTTCGACATATAAGAGTTCAGCTTCTCGTCAGTGCCACCTCTCATCTCTCCGCTGGAATCTTCATTTTCAACTCGACAGACACGACATCATGCGCCTGGTAAGCCAAGTCTTGCCTACAATCCTCCCAACGACCGCATCGAAACCTCCAGCTAAGAACGTTACATTTCCAACAGAGCATCTTCAAAATGGCTCCCTCAGCCTACAAGTACAGCTACACCAGCCAACTTCCATTCATGTTCACCTTGATCGCCATGGTCTGCAAGTCCCAACCCGGCAGTAACGGCTTCACCGAGGAGCAAATGCAGCTCTGGGCCACCGTCATCGAGAACAGATGTCGTGTTCTCCAGAGCAGCCCTTACCAAGGTGATGACCCTGCTATTCAACAATACATGCTGGAGATGTGGACCTGGAATCGATATTGTACGTACATCTAACGCATGATCAAATTCGAACATTTTCATTGACAATATGTGACAATATGCAGGGCCCGAGAGACCATTCCCAGGTTCCCAACCAAAGAAGATCGAAATTGAAGAATCTGGTTCTATGGAATATCCTTCGTCTATCGATATCGAGCCCAAGTGCGAGCCTGGCAATGATATGTTCACTCCCCCGAGTTCTTCTCCTCCAAACCAACACTACCCCTTCAACGCAGAGCCTAGGATGTATTCCAGAAATGATACGCCCAACCATCCGCACTCTCCAACATGCTCCTACCCAGTCCTTCAGTCACCTTCAAAAGAATCACTCTATGCAGAATGCCGGGAGGCGATCTTGCAGCACAAAGGCGCAGATCATACACCATACCATGGTTGGGACGTCGAGACAGGTATGTAGTATCCGCCTTACGTTAACCACCTCAAGACCCCACCATATTTCACTCTCACTTTCCCTCCCAGTGGACGCACACTAACCCCCCAACCAAGGTCTCCCCCGCTACTCCATAATCTGCACCGCCTCCAACGGTTTCCTCGTCTTCTGCGGGCCCCGACAAGAATACTTCCGCGTCCTAAAAACCCACTTCTTCTCCACCGCGCGGATCATGTACCAGCGCGCCCGCACCGGCCTCATGATAATATGGATCGAAGCACCAACATACAACCACGCGATCGAGTTCCGCACCGACAAGAAGATGTGGAACGAGTTCAAGAGCTGCTGGGCATTTCTGAAGTGCTGGGCTGATGCGGCGGGCGAGGGACCGGCTGATAATATTGCGGATTTCTTGCAGGGCTGGCGCCCGGATACCAGGCAGTTTGAGAATCTGCAGTTGGAGTTCCCGCCGTTGCAGGTTCATCGCCAGTATAATCAGAAGGATGTTGATTCCTGATAGGGGATGGCGATGTTTGGGGATCGAGCTGGTCGTGGGGGCTCTGCACCTGCTTTCTCTTTCTTCTTCTTTTTTCTGTAGGGACTGCGATGTTTTCCGATGCAATGCGTAGAACGCAAGATGAGCTGGAGGTGGGAAGAAATGACAGAATACAAGAAATCTTCAGCAAAAGAACTAGAAACATGAAAAATGCTTAACGGCATGGTTCAGCAAGTAAACGTGTGAGCATTCCAGATCATCCAAATCATGAGGATTGGAGCCACGAGCCTACGTCAGCAAAAGCTGGAAACCTGGAAAGTCAACAAAGCAGAACAGAATACTTCCCAACATTCACAAGCCAGATAGAAAAAGCGGCCATGACAAAATCTAAATCAGAAGCAGTAACTTTTGCAACTCTCGACTGCATCCAGCCATCAAAAAGACCACTTATTCCGACTCCAGTGGTTTTCTCCCCGTGATAATCCGCAGCGGGAAATACACATGCTTCGACGCATCGTAAAGCGATTTCCTAACATCCACCAGAAACACCTCGAGAGCTTCAACCGACCATCCCAGACCCGAAACAAACGCCCTGTTGGCGATACTCTTAATTCCATCGGAAATGTTCTCTCGCCAGTACAAGCCGGCTAATTTGTACTGTTTGGTCTTCGGCCAGACCCCGAGTGGAATTTTGAGGGCCACGTCTTGTACATCCACGAAGCCTGCTTGACGCATCTCGTCCGCTAGTTTGAATGCATTGAGGTTATCGCCGCCGAGGTTGGCTAGACCGACATTGAGGTTGTCCATAAAGGCTCGGAAGGGGTATGGCTCGGTCATGCTGTCGTCGTCGCAGAATGTGTAGAAGACGACCTCTTGGAATTCCAGGTATCCGCCAGGCTTAGTATGTCTAGAAAAGGGGTAAGTAATGCCTTATTATTTCTGTTTTCCTAGGCTACTCACTTGAAAGCTTGATCCATAAGTCGAGGTCTGTTTTTGATTGTCTGAGTGACGTGACGGCAGTGTATGTAGTCGAAATGATCTAATGGATATAGCCAATCATCTTCGATGTCATCAATCATAAACTTAACATTCGGTGGAACAAATGGCGGCTGGATTGGGCTGAGATCTATTCCCTGCACTTGGGCACTGGGATATTTATCGCCCACTACATTCCTGTCAGATCTAAGAAAGTAAGAGAGGAACCGTAGAGAGTACTTACTTTCGATTGCCCAAATTCCACTTCCCGTTCCTGTGATCTGTCAAATAAAGATTTCAAATGCCCAAAGAGTCATACCTAAGTCAAGTATAGACTGGGGATTGTCGCCGATCGGGGCGAAATGAAGTTTGCCGTTCATCAGTATACCCATGATCGCATGCTTCATATCATCACGATTTTGCTCGTTCTCATCATTCGGAAACGGATAGTATGTTCGATCTCTTCGAAATCCATGATACCTCAGTCCATTCTCTACCACGCCGGCTTTCACACTGGATGATAGAGAGGCGTCGATACTACTTCCGTCGTCTCCGTAACCAGTATCAGCATCACTCTCAACCTCAAAATCTTCTGTAGTTGGCTCCAGGCCATCTCCAACTTCGATGGGGGAACTGATGGACTCCTGAGGAAGAGCGTGCGCTACTTCAGTGACTGGTGACGCAGTTGCTGAGCGTGGAGGATTGCCCAGTGGTGACCTTGGGGAGAGTGGTGGACTTGATGGCGTCGGCTTGGGAGGAGCTTGACTTGGGGTTGACTCTAGCCCTTTGGAGCCGCCAGGGTTTGGATTTTGAGTCGACATCACAGTGGCTTGAGGTAGTCACTCTCGATCAGCTTCTGGACTCTTGGGTCTTGAGATCTTTGGGCAGTGATTGTCCGTGATTGGAAAAGCAAAGGAAAAATGCTACCTTGATATCGGCGGGCTTCGTAATCAGGAGAATCTGCTCCATGTAAGAGCTACATTCAACCTATCGGACCGTCAAAATATGCATTTAGATGGAGATATGCACCTGCATCCTGCATCATCCGAGGGAGATAATAAACGAGGATGCAGCTGGAAGTTGTGTCCTCGCCGTAGCTGCGCCGCAACGTGCAGCTGTTTCGATCATGAAACACCATACGAACGATTTCATTCGTAGAGATTCCAAGGTGAAGTTTTGGCACAGACTGATTACCAGATGTCCCTTCGGGATCTTCCTGGGGGATTTTCAAACTTCTTAGAGTTTATCATCGTCGCTCCACTTCGCATCGGGGAGGACGCCACTATGGGCCGTGCCGCAGCTGTTTCGCCAAGCATCCAGGAGCTCCACAGCGGCTGAGCTTGCGGTAATTGGAAAGTAGCTCCGTGGCTCCGAACTCTTTGTCCAATGATTTTCAATGTCGGGACATCGTTTCGGGCTAGAAAGAAAGGCAAATCCATCCCATCTGTGAGCCCAGAGAACCTGTCATGCGGCCCCAAGAATGGATAGGTACCTAGGTTTGTCTTTCATTGGTGTGATGTCAATGAGGCCTTGAACCACACATCGTGAACGATATCTACTCGCGTTGCCCGCCCCCAATTTCATATCCGGTAGTTTGTATCAACATTGAAATCCGAGATGGCTCCAAATAATCTCGTTGCTTTGGCTGCCGCCCTTCGTGAGGCTCTCGCGGCCCCACAAAGCCTTATCGCCGAATCGAAAGAGGAGAAAGAGGCACGATTGGACTTGATTGATATGATACCAGAGTTCAATGCAGCACTCATAGGGGATGCTAATGTTCTCCGAGAACTAGCCTGGTCGGTAAGCAGAGTTGCATTTTTTAACTTTCGCTAGAGTCGTAACTCACCATGATAGTAGGCCGTTAATGTAGCACCTTTGCATGCAATAAATCGTTGGGGTCTTGCTAAATTGGTTCCATTGGACTCAGCCGTAACATACGATGAGCTTTCTGAGAAGGCTGGGATCTCAAAGCTGGCCCTGCAAAGATTACTGCGCCATGCTATGACCAACAGACTCTTTTCTGAACGAGAAGGGAAGGTGTCTCATACACCGACGTCGAGGTTGCTCGTAGAAGACGTGAGGCTCGCGGCTTTTGTCGATCTTCATACCGAGGGTGTGTGGAAAACGTGGCCTCACTTCCTTGACGCATACACGCGTTGGCCAGATTCGAGGAATCCGAGGGAAGTGGGGTACTCTTTGGCTTGGGGCCGCCCTGGTGAGGTAACTTTGTACGACGATGTTCAAAAAGATCCTGTTCGGGCTACCAATTTCGGACGAGCCATGGAGCTCTTCAGCTCCGGTGAAGGATATGGCGCAGAAAGTCTGGTGGAAGGATTTCCTTGGGCTGACATTGGGAATGGAACTGTAGTTGATGTAAGCACTGTCGTCCCCGAGGAGCTGACGGCTAAATTGACAAACTCGCAGGTTGGAGGTGGGAGTGGCTTTGCCAGTGCCGCAATTGCGAAAGCATTTCCGTCACTTCATTTCATTGTTCAAGACATCGTCGTGAATGATGCGTTGAAAGTCGAGAACCCTGAAGCAAACCTGGAATGGATGCAGTATGATTTCAACACACCCCAAACAGTAGTAGCTGATGTATATTTCTACCGCTTCGTTCTTCACAATTACCCGGATGCCACCGTTATCAATATACTCAAGGCAGCGACCGCTGCCCTCAAACCGGGTGCAAAGGTTTTGATCAATGACTCGGGATTGCCCGATCCCGGAGAAGCGCGTTGGTATGACGAGAAGGCAGCCAGGGGTCTCGATATTCTGGTGAGACACATGTTGTGATTTGAAGAGCCTGGCTAACTTAATCAGATGTTTGCCGTTATGAACGGTCGCGAGAGGAGTAAAGACGATTGGGAAGCACTTTTCAAAGCGGCAGATCCGCGTTACAAGCTCATTGGCGCAACTCTGCCACCAGGCTCTCGCATATTCATCATCGAAGCTGAGTGGACCGTTTGAATTGAGAAGAGGTTTGAACGGAACTTGTGGAGGCCGAGAGCGTAGAAGAAGGTGGCAGGAGTTGCAACAGCTTCAGAATTCTGGAGGCCAGTTTCTAGAGAGAGTCAAGCTAGGCTACTTAGCGACAGATGATAAATTAGTCAAAAACAATTGAGAGTTTAAGAGAGTATGACGGACACTTACAAGACTAGACGAGCATGATTGGCAGAGATAAATTTCATCGAAGAATTCGAATAAATCTCTGCCAAAGATGAGGCATTTGACAAAATACCAGCAAGTGCACGCCTTCTCTTGTTCTTTCCGGAAAACAAGAAACGTAGCACGCAGGTTTAGTATTGGGTATCGTACGATGTCGAAGCCACAACCAGACTTTCTATCCCAATAAAGGGCGTTGGGGATTGATACCTCGGAGGTCATAGTTCAGACCCGTTCAGTTGGTACAGCCGCGACGTCTTTGCAACCACGCGGAGTTCAAGGGTGTTACTCAGTAGTACCATACATGTTGGGAGACTCCGTTTTGATGAAAGTAAAAGAGGACAACGGAGCTAGAACGACGTCTAGCTGTGGCGTTTTGTTGGTTCTCGCCCAAATACCTAGGATACTTGCATGTCTCTCGCGTGATGAATATATTCTCATTTCCACCCGTGCACAGTCGGATCTAAGATGACTTTCAGTAATTTATAATAGCATGGATACCAGTTTATATGGCAATTGTAGCTATTATCTAGCATTGTACACTTTCAGGAGAGCAATGGTTCGATCACGTGCCCCCTCCCCCAAAAAGGAACCTGGAAACTTGGAAGCTCCTGAGGCCCTGTACGTTTCCAACCCATCTGTGGCCTCTCTGATAGCTACTAAACGACAAACCGGCATCTTCACATTTCATCGATACAATCCCAGAGCGGATTTTCGCCCAAATCATGGCTGTTGTGTTCCGGAGGAGTATGTACTCTCTGCGTCCACAATGTTGTGCGAGAGATCGTAAGCTTTGCAGTAATCTGTCAGGATGCTCAGGTGACTGTTGCATTTAAAATCTCGCTCGCAGCTAATTGCCTATATTGTGAAATGCCGAAAAGAAACAATTAAGATCTTAAATGTTAATATATATTGATCCAACGAAACAAAGACATTTTCCCTTCGGGTATTTCATGGTGATGCGATGAACGTCACCAGAATATTGCAACTTCAGAAAATGAATGCAAGTCTCTTTACACCATCCTTCGGAATGCTTTCGGCACAGCAGCTCCAACACACCTCCTTCGGCAAAACAAAGGGCTGGAACTGGAGCTTGGAACAGAGCGCCGTAGCCGCAAGTCTTGCAAGCCAGTTCTCGTGCGCGCGTACAGCGATAGATCCCGAGCATGGCGCTTCGATCAACTCATCCCAATTCTCGACACTAGTTGCAGCAATTTGCGGAGCCTTGAGAAGCATATCATGATAGCTTCTCGTAGTGCCCTTTGACTTGCAACTGGTATTGCTACATTCATCGCTGGCGGCACGCTCAACACCTGACCGAAGGCCCTTCAAAACGTCTACCTCTCCCACCCATGTCCCCTTCTCGAAAATGGAGATCAGCGTCTCGACGCAAATGACGGCCCGGTCGATAGTATGGCGATCAGTATCCTCTGTGACCAGAGGTATTTCGTAGTTCGTGAATGAAAGGTGCAGCGATGTCTGGCTGAAGTGATTCTCAGGCTGGCCGTCAAAGTCTCTATGGTTGATGGTCATCCACTTCTCCGGATTGTTTTCTCGTATTTTGACCTCTGGTGGTGAGATGAGAAAGGTGATTCCAGCACGGCCTACGTTGCCTATGACTCGTCTAATCTCCGTGGAGCTGGGTTGTTCGTGAGGATCACACAGCAGGGCACCAGCAACATAGAGTGAGTTTCCAGATGCCATTGCAAAAGCCTCTCTCAGAGTACCGGGGTCCAAATTGCAAGTACCGGACTCAAACATAGCTATACAGGCGAACGATTGGGAGAGGTTGAGAGACTCTACGAGGGCTGGCTCATCGTCATTTTCCCTCTGCTCCATGTTAGTCGTTGGCCTGGGAGGATACCATTTCGCATTGCTGAGACTCAATTTTACTACAAGCGTTGAGATTGTAGCCCCAGGAAGTAAATGGTACACCTCCGACATCATAGCGCATGCTCTGAGGCAAGAAATCTCTCGTTCAACGCTCCTGATGCAAGAGGAAAAGTGGCGATGGATTTTCTCGGCATCGACCTTGCTGGGCGTGAAGAAGTCGGTCAGAAAGCCAGGCCCGGGAATGATATCCACTCCTTGAGGTATTTGCAGATTGTTCTTAATTGCGTATAGGGCAGCTTTATCTGCGTCTCCCATGAAAAAGCTTTGTGGAGTTGCTGCTCGTTTTGCATGAGGGTGCTCCCTTGCGACCAATAAGTCCGACGCTGCCTGGAGAAAGTCCAGCGACTTACTAAACATCAAACTGGTACCAAATTGACGGCTGGATTGCGAGTAGTAATTCTGGTCCTGGTCCTGGAAGTATTCAATCACAGGAAGGAAGATCTCCCCTCGATCCTCGATTTCCATTTGGCGCTGGCGCATTGCGATTACTTCTGTCAAGTCTCGCCTATATGCAAGTCTTTCTGGATCCTCCAAGGAAAATTTGACAGAGTGGGATGTGCCAAAACCGCTAGCACTTGATGTCCTCAGTCTTTCAACTTTATCCAGGGCATTTAAATTCTCGAGCTTCTCGATGGCGCTTCTCAGATCTTGGAAGTCATGCCCCCGTCGCTTGAGGAGCAACAGCTGCTGGGCATTCAGACTAATCCAGCGTGTTTGTTTTTCAAAATCAATCTCGCTCTTCAATGTTCCATCAGAGCTACGTTTTTGCGTCAGTCGTTTGATCGGAACAACGCTGGCATATTCTGTCCAAGCACTCTTGGCTGATGACCTATACTTAATGAGGAAGTTAGATCCATCAAGTTGAAGGTGTGTGCACAGTTGGCGCAAGCATTCCACTCGTTGCTGGTCATCTCTGAGAATCGAGATAAAAGCTTTGATTTGAGACATGCCGAACAGAGGTGGAGGTGCCAGTCCAGGTGGATGCAGAAACGTTGAATATCTTCGGCCCAGATTCATCAACTGGTTGGCCACAGTGATTTCCGAGTCCTCGAGGTCAGAGAACTCCTCGGATGCAATTACAACGTAAATCAACCACGTAGGCTGACTTCCATGGCGGAAACGAGACATAGTCGAGAGATTTAGTATCTTTGCGAGGCGGCGCACCCATTCCAAGCCTTCGCCATTCGTTGTTGCATAAGCCTGCCATCCGCTGAACAGACACCCGAGGATAACATAGGCAAACTGTTTGGAACTAATTCTCGAGTTCTCTTGCCCAACAGTTCGCATCGCTTGGATCGGATGACCGTAGTATTGTAGATGTGCAAGTGGGAGCGACCAATAGACACTCTTGGAGTCATCTCGGACGTGCTGCAATCCCAGGGTGAGAAGTGCAGCTGGTTCGAATAGCGGATCCTTTTGTTTGATTTCCTTGCAACAGTCCCCGAAAACCACCATATCCGGGTACAGGTGCCAGGAAGATATGGCAAGTAAGGTTGCGCCGTCTTGAACTCGCTGCGGTAGACCCCTCACTAGATTGTTCATGGCCTCTAATGCGGCAGTCCATGCCCTGATGACGCTGGTGTAGGTTTCTGGCTCACTGTTCACAGGCAAATTCATACTGTTCAGTATGAGCATTGTCTGCTTGTGGTGGACCGCTTTAGCTTGATCAGCACTCTGGAGCCATGCTCGAGCACTTGCATCCCAACTCGCAAGGTCGTTCCGCGAAATATCTTGTTGAGCTGCGGTGATCGCAGCGAGATGCTCATTTGAGTAGAGGTGGGTTTTCTGCCTCTTCTGTGTCCATTCCTTCTGTCTCTCAACAAGCTCTACCCAGACCGAGATAGCTTCGGGCCCAGTAAAAACTCTAGCTAGCATGCAACCCAGTAAGTGAACTGCAATCGCAGCGCTTCCTGACTTGACAGCCGCCCAAATACTAGCCGTGTCCGCGCCAATATGACTAGCGAAAATCCCTTCTCGAGAAGAGCCTTCCTGGGGGTTGACGGATGGTATGGTGCATATCTCTGACACCCTTGTTCCATAGGCTCGAAAAAGATCATCCGTCGAAGGTAGGATTTCCCCAAATAGTGCCCCGAGTCTTCGAGCTGTTCGATGCAAGCGTCCGTCTTCTGCGTCGTCCTTTCTTTTGCGTGATATTGTGGATCCAACGCCGTAGAACTCAGCTGGAGCTTCTAATTTGACAAGAGTAAAGTCAAAGCTGTTGTTGATCAAAGCTGCGGTGTTCTCATTGTACAAGGCTGTGAGAGCGCCGGTGACTCTCCCAATACCCATTGATCCCGCCATTGCCAGAGTCAAGTATCCTAACTTGCCGTGGTCATAGTAGTAGTATTCTTAAGGTAACATAGTCAACAGGCTTCAGCGTATTTACCTTAAAAAAAACTCATCGCGAAACATGGCATGATATACTGCACGATGGAATCAGGCTGGCTCAGATGAGGTACATGAACCAACGCCTTTGATATCCGAACCAGCACAACAAATCTGGCAAGCAAGTAATATTGGACTCTGCCTTGCAAGCTGCCCAAGGAAGTCCACCAATGGAGAACGAGGCGAACCCAGGAACAGGGTTGAAGTGTTTCAGCTGCGCCTGAGTGTGTGGCAGGGCGCCCACCGGTTCTAACCGACGATCTTGATGCCAAACCCACCTAATTGCTGCCTCCCTCCAAACAACGTCTAGTAAAGCGGTAATGGCGTCCCCGACAACCTAGCCTTAAGCTGCAGCGCAATGAACCTCGAATAATACCTCGCCTGTCCAATCGTCCCTCCATGATACCACATAGCCGGATCTAGAGCAGAATCAGCACATTTCATCTTCTCATGCTCTGTTCCCTCATGCTCTGTTCCCTCATGCTCTGTTCCCTCATGCTTTCTCCTGTCTACTATTCTATATCAAGAGATATAACAGGGAAAAAGGAGAATAAAATAAAAGTTACTTACGCCCACATGGCCTAAAAGCCCCCTTCAATTCTCCCTCACTATCTAACCCCCAGTAATCACCCATCGACTCCGCGACTTCGTCCCCAAAGATCTCGTGCACGAGATATCGCATATTCCCTTCGAAACCTGTCGCAAAGACGATGACGTCTGCTTTGAGATGCGTGCCATCGCTGAGAGCGAGGCCGTCTTGCAAAAAATGTGTCGGAAGAGCGTCGGATTTGATTTTGATCTACAAATACTCCCGATCAGCCAATCCAAGGCTGCTGCCAGCCCGTACCCGTATTGTACACTTAAGCGAGCGTGAAAAGAACAGAGCAGAGAACCTACCAAACCTTTCGCAACCATCTCCGACCCTCCGACGTCGATATAGTGACCACCACCTCGAGCGTACAAGCAATGCTGTATGCTTCCCCATCGATCTAGTTTGAAGCCTGCTCGCTCCAGGGCGTCGAATCGCTCGGGCTCTTGGCGTGCTTGCTCGTGGAGAGCGACTTGGCTGACTAGATCGAGGATTGCGAGGGGTTGGGTCTGTGAGGAGCGGTCGGCTGTTTGGGTTGGGTTTGTGGCGTTGTAGGATACTATATTTTGTGAGTGTGAGTGTGAGCT
>JAFJYG010000863.1:0-22252 GCA_017366145.1 Cadophora sp. M221
CCCCACAACATATGTCCCGATTGGGCAACAGTGAAACACCAACGGCGTGATCATCGTGAAGTTCTTGGCAGCTTGTCCATGGAGTTGGGTCATGATCGTCGGGTTTTCTCAATGCTTTCTGCTCTGTCGGCGCTAGGGCCTTTGGGTTGGCTGGTGATGGTGGTCTGGTGGGAGGGCGCCCTTCTTTGCCACTTTATTGTTCTTTCGCATGTCGAAGAAGTCATGAAGCTGAAGCAGCAAAGATCGATTTGAACTTCTGTTCCGATAACGGCAATCTTTTGAAACTCATTCTTGTCATTGAGAAATAATGCTATGCGAGCTTTGCCTTGTTGTGAAGTTGTCTTGCCCAGTCGTCTGAGTAAAGTCATGCCCGTCTATTCCGGCGAAGATCTGCCATGCCGGTCGATCTTGAAATCTGGACCTATACTTGGCGAGGTGTATGTTAAGCCATTTCATGGAGTAATAAAGCTTGTAAAAACATGTTCTTCTATCCAAAGTTGCTTTCATCTCCATCTTCTACGTTTCCACAAGGAGCTTAAACGAGTTTTTGGACACTACTCAGCACTCCATAAAATCATAATTATCCTTAACTTCTGGGTTAAAAAAAATTACAATGGATATTATTGCACGCACGTAGTAAGTTTGCTCAGGAAGAAACATCCAACTTTTATTTTACTAGCCGCCTACCTTTACGGTATATTGAGGTATTGTTCGAAGAGGTATTATTGGTCAAGCGCTGTTAACTAGAGAGACCATCGATAGGGACCAAACAGTAAGAGGGTGCGTGTTTGTACTTGCTATATAGGAATTGAACACGGAATTACTCATAAAAGTGGTTCATAATAAAAGACAACAACCACGAGGGTAACGATTATGAAGCAGAAATGAACGTAGCTAGGGGAAACGAATCAGAATTTCGGGAACGGAAATGAATACAAGATCAGTCTCTGCACAAGTGCGTGATCAATAGAAGTGAATCAAATATATAGAGCATTATCACATGCATGTAGCTGTTAAAGGTATTACTTTGTGACATGAAAAAAATAAAAATTAATTTATAGCAACTAAATCTTGAAAGGAAGCGCGTAATCTTCATTCCTCTAGAGGTGCCGCAGGGTATTCATGCCCAGTATCTGAGATGATAAAGTTCCTCATCACATAGTCCCCCCGTTCCCTCATACTTCCAAGGAGTACTTTGTATCTCTCAGGAGCTTGATCCCTGTCTCTCTCGTCAAACATCGCATTTAGGTCTCTCGAAACTCTCATGGAGAGGAAAATATTGCGGCCAAGTTGCCAGTCGACCTCTTTATGTAGCTGCATGTACCTGAAAATAACAGGCCTCATCGCCACTTCAATGCTCTTGCAAATCATTTCAATCTCGTCCTCGAAGAGTATCAAGCGCGGCATCGTAAGATCATTAAGATCATTATCATTGCCATCTATGGGGAAGATAGGTATGGCGATAGCTTCGGAGACATTCTGCTTCTGTTGTTCCTTTGTCTGGGCTCCACTCGACCCTTTCTTGTCTGTTGGCGAAGCTATCATATTTTCTCTTTTCACCATGATGTAATCAACGAACAACATCATTAGTCTTCCTATGAGATGTGTTTGTGCCATCCCCAGACTTGTTGCTCGAGCCGGAAGGGAGACATACGTCGACCTTGGGTAGCATGTGTGCTCCACGATCTTGATTTCTGGATGTAAGTCGGAAGAGCTCAAGCGGTAAACCTCTACAACATGGCCAAGGTCACAAATCGTGCCCAGATACCGCATGTTGTCTCGGGAAGTGAGGCAGTCAAACCACTCCTGAAATAGTCTCGGTATCGTCTCCACCCAGACTTGAGTGAGATGAGGACAAATACAGCGTACCGCCTCGTCAGCATCATGGATTGGTAGATGTTGTTCCAGTATCATGAGGTGATATTCTGTTGGAAGGCGAGTGAATACCGAATCCTTTTGCTTTGAGGGGAAATTAAGCTGATTGACGCTTATTGGAATACCCCATTTTCCAATCGAGAGGTAGAGGAGAGATGGCTTGAGTATCTTCGGCATATTTTGAGCCAAGAAGTATTCTCTCGACGCATCGAATATATAACGTCCTTTTTTCTTTGTCTGGCTATGAAGCTGCCACGTCATCTTCAAATAATGTTACAATTTTCGGATAGCATTTTCACCTCAAATGATACAGAGATTATTTAAGCCTCAACCCATCATTCCCTCTGCACACCAAGCAGCCTTGCACTCGATTACTAGGGAGACTGGCAGAGGAGGCTACCGTACAAGAACTTCTTCAGTATGGGTCAGTTTACTCTGGCCCCTACGTGCAGCACATGTCTCGCCTCGACATATTCAGAATTCGGGCCAGACCGAGACAACTCAGAGTTCAATGAATGGCTCTCTAAAGTGAGATTGATCATAAACAAAAATGAATCTGAGAACATTGGGGACAATATAAGGAATGGATTGAATCATCTCCCGGTCGATGTGCAGGACTTCCAATGGTCACAGGAGTGAGTTCATCGATACTGCTTCATTGCGTGTTATCTGTTCTAATCGACCAGTGTCATTTTGACTCCTCAGAGCACGGCGACGTCATACTTCGAGTACGAAATCGATCGGATCAATTTACGATGGTCAGAGCCGGGCCCTGAGAAAGCCGAACCACATACACTGCGTCAACAAGAATGGGATCTTGCCGATGGCATGGAAAACTTCAAATTCATCCATGAGTCTTGCTTTACATTACTCATTGATATGCTGAAGGACTACAACATGCGGAATGGTATCGAAGGACGCTGCTCCGCGAAATCACTGTGGCAGTGTTTGTGTGATATCGGGCTTGTGGAAGATGACTCTGTGCCCAATAGTGCCGATCTCTCGTGGCAGGCTTTTCTGTTCAGACCGGAGGAGAGAGATCTTTGGAAGGTAAATAGCCAGCCTTATTTCCCGTAAAGCTTCTTGGTTTTGATATTCTGACTGCGTAGTTTACGAATCCATTACCTCTTGATCAGGAGCGGCAAGATGCCACAGCACACGCGTTGGAGCAAATCAGACAACTTCAGCCTCAGTACCAGACCTCCTCAGCGCTTGGAACAGACTTAGAAAGTCTCCACGAAACCAACTGGTCTTCTCAATGGCAAGTGTTGAAGCATCGAAGGTCATGAAAGTATGGATGTTGAGATTAAAGGGCGCTTTGCCGGCGTCGTGATGTCTCTTAGGCAATTTAACTTTTCTCGCCAAGGTTCCCAAAAGAGAAGTGTTACGGTCGTTGGTCTGAAGGTAAGTTCGAACCTAACTTCTTTAATGAACAAGAGATAATTATCAAACTAGTTTGAATTCGACGATGGAAATACGTCCCAAATCCTCGGTAATTGGGAAGGGAACATGGTTCAATACTTGCAGCCTGGTGATGACTGTGCTGTAACTGGTTTCCGATATTCCATGTCTCCAGTAAGCATTTTAACACCCATTGAGTTACTTTCACTGACAGTGTTTTAGGATGGCAAAATTTCTCAGATTCTCCTCCTCGAAGCCAATTTAGATAAAGCTCTGATTCCTCGAACTCAATACAACTTAAACAGTCTCTACCGATCTTCAAAACCCGTGATCCGAACAAGTTGGCCCACGAACATGCCACCAGGCTTGACTATCGAGAAAGGCATCGGAATGGACAGCCAGAGATACCGCCTCGATCGAACCGAGGTCATCAATATTACACCCTCTGACCCAATGGTGAAAATTCATATATCAGCAACAAAAGCTTCCATGAAGTTCACCACCGCAAGCGGTGACACTCAGCGCCTTCTATGCACACTAGGTTCCAGCGGTTTTCCTGCACCCCAACCGTTCGAGATGGACGGCATGACCGAGAAAATCGTCAGTATCCAGCTTACATACGTCAACTATTACGGCACAGCGTTCCCTGAGTTGGATCCATGGAAGTTTCATGACCGTGTCACTGAGCCTGAGCTTGTTGATGTGGTGTTTACTACGAACCTGGGGAGAAGCTCGGGGGAGGTACGGAAGAAGGGTTGGGTGTTGATCGGGATGGCTGTCCATTGTGCACTTTTGTTTTGGAAGCTGAGGGGGGTGATGAAATTGGTGGTATTTATGCGTATGGGTATTCTTGGTCGACGATGTACTATGGTCTGTTGACGAGGAAAGGGGGAAGCGAAAGATTGAGCTCGTGGTAGACGTTCACAGATCATGAGAAGGAATACGGAACAACAAACGAAATCCTGAACAATCTAAGCCATGCGTATGAAGTATGATAATCTCCAGATTAAGAATAATTACAAGCCTTGGCATATAAATGCCGAAGGCGTGGCAGTGGCGAATCCAATGACATTGTCAACAAAAGCTTCAACAAGTTTAGGTGGCAGTTCAAAATGACTGAGGTTTGGTGATCGCATGCCCTTAGCTCCTTTATTTGTCTCTGTTCCATCTAACACTAACTAAAGTAACAAAAGATATACCCGTTCTACAAGATGTTGCGCTGAATCGTAGCCCCCTCTCCATCATGCTGCATGCGGCTGACCAGCGACGAATTCAAGAAGATGGATCTTGGTTGCAAGGCCCCCGACTTGTCTCCTCCTCGTCAACCTTCTCTGAATATCATCAGCAATCAGATCTCTTGAAACAGCTATGTACCCCAATGCGAAAGTTTACGTGGGAATCCTGTGCTGTTGTTCTATATTTTAAAAAAGTACGATATTGAGAAGGGACACAACTTCGACTCTGTGGAGAAAAATGCTGAGTCGCAAACAGCTGGTGAGGCAGGCAGAAGATATTGCATGGTTCAGAGGCTGAGAATATATCTATAAATGTGGCCTTGCAAACGTAACCTTTATTCTTGTGAAGAAAACACAGAGTGCCAGTCGACTGGGCTATGACCAAGCCTGTGAAACTGGCACTCCGACAATTCAACTGGTATCACAGAAACTAGACTGAGCTACCTGCAATATTTCTTTACGTTAGAGGTAGTTCTAAAGTATAAGTAGTTAATACATAACGTACGACAACGTGCGCCAACGTCTATTACGCTAATATTTCCAACAGAAATAGAATTTCGTATCACAACGAGAGAAACACGTTGAATTTGTTAAATCAAACGACATATCCAATGAACCCCATCTTCAGCACCCTCCCGGATCCCCCTTCAGCGCATGCATGCTAAGTCCCCAATTCATCCATTCGGAGTGTGAGCCAGGGTATTTAACCGTTAATATCACAGCAAACAAAATCGCTTCCTCCAGGACATATCGGATCTATACGATGTCAGAGCAAGCCGCAAGCAGGCTGCAGCGTTCCTCTCCTGCCAACGATTCCTATTTGACTTACTGGAGAGAATACTTCCATGCCAAGGATTGCCCGAGCATCGATTGTTCCATGTGCATAGAGTGTCGGTGCCAAATCCGGGGCAACGAGTGAAGACGCTGCAGCATTCGACATCGTCGGGAGTACCTGGACAGGTATACGATCCTGGAGACCCAGGGTTGCTGGTACCTCCGTAGTTGGCGCATGAGCCGCGATTGATGCATATTCCATCAGCACTGCCGCCATTGGAACAGGGTCCATTGACGTAACCATTGGCTGTAGCAGCGAGGATGGTGGAGATGAGAGAGGGGATGAGTGTGGACTTCATGATGATGGCTCTGAGAATTGGGTTTTGGAACTCTTGGATTGATTTAGAGTCTGCTTTGGTGTCCTCGAAGATGAACTGGGGTTCGTGGTTATATACTTTTGAGAATTCTCAAAGTCATTTAGAAGTGCAACCTCTCGGCCTTGGAGTTGAACCGTCTAATGAGATCTGAACGATGAAGTATCACAAACTCCTACTTGCCAAGAGTAAGAAAGCAGACGATTGTTGTTTTAGAGTTTTGTACTGCAGAACTGCAGGGCGAAGATCTGCCCCTTGTCTTGGCAACTGACTAGGTTGAAAGCAAGGCAGCACTGTCTAATTTTCACGGCTGGAGGCCCCCCTATCTCATCATGGCTGTCATAACAGAAGACTCAATCCGGAGAGCTGCATTTAATATGTCTAGTACTCAATGGAATCAAATCTTCATTTGCTCCATCTTCGCAAAACTCATGTTTGGCGTTCTGGACCTCAACCGCGAAGCTAGCTTCCAGACACTTCCAAGAAACAGAACGAAATCGTTGAAGTTCCACGCACACGCATTGTAACCCTTGAAGCCATGTGATCAGAATAGTTATAGCAACACAAGCCTTGAATAGCTCTTCGAGGGACGCCTAGTGACCAATTCGTAACACCTCGAGACTGTAACCCGCCGAACTCAAAACTGTCCGAACTCGTGCGCGTGGGTTAATGCAGCCAAGTTGTTATCGGCTAATTGCAGACAAGTTACATCTCATGCGCTAATGACGAGAGAATCCATGAAGATTCGAGACTTGTAAGAAGACAGCAGTGCATCAGTGCCACGAAATATCAAAAGCACGACCACTGAGCCAAGAAAATGCTCGTCTCCAACGAAAGATGGTTCAAGTGCGAGCAACCAAGCCGATCTACATTCATATCTCAAGTAGAGCTGTTCATCCTGATTGGTGCCTTTTTTTTGCGAGAAAAAAGTGATAAAATCCACCGGTTTAACTCTGTTCGCGATGAGGACGATCGTCGGCAATGTGAAGTGTCATCCCGACTTGGCGACGATGGTTGCACCAGAAGTCAGCAAATCAATGCCCACCTCTCGTTCACAAGTGCAAACCTTACATATGCACAACATCAATTCCGAAATGCGGAGAATCCTTCACTGTAACCCTCCTTGCATGTTTTTATATTAGCGCGTCGGTAAGCAGTATGGGTGCGGGGAGATGTTTACCCTTCTCAGCTGGACTTGCTCACTTGGTCCACTATTCGTTTATTTACTTTTATCTCACTGCATGATTGCTACAAGACAATAGTTTGAATAATTGAGGTTCTAGAGTCTAGTTCTATTGGTAGTCCTTGTGCTGCTTCTGTATTGGTACAGCATGAAGCTATTGAGTGCTGTCAGGAATGTTTAGGAGCAGGCGCTTTTGGTATATTTATTCGTGCCGCGGCTAAACTCCTGCATGCCCAATATTGAAGATTTTTTATGACATGGGACACATTTTAAGATTTTTTTTGGTTATGACATCAGAGATAATCTTAACACACGTAATAAATTTGGCTGCACATTTATGATATGAATATTTGTTGCAGGGATACTGGGTCCATGTCACATGATTAGGCTTGGCAAAGCTCTCTTTAAGAAGAGCCTCAACTCTAGAATCAAACCTCAGAGAATCAAGACTATTCTAACTCAATACTTGCTACAATATTAATATGCATTTAGTAAAGTTTTCATAAAAGAAGAGGAGGGTCCTTGAAATAGTCCACATGCTCCAGGATTGGGATGAATACAATGTCAAATAAAATTTTCTGGGCATCACTGCTGGCAACTAGCTGCGTTGGACAAACCTAATGATGTCTGGAAACAAAGCAAGAACCGAGTAGGTGGAATTCATGGCCATCTAGAACAAATAACATTGCCGAGATGCCGTGCGAAGTGCAACAAAATATTTGTTTGCGTATAGATAAATCAAGTGATCGAAGCCTAGTAAGAGACTAGATGAAAACAAAAAAAAAAACAGCTTAGGCGGCAATGGACTAGAATCTAGATTTTGTCTCACTTGCCGAGAATACCCGGACGATATGCAACAAAAGCATATCTTTAGTCTCTTTTTTTCCCTGTTTGAGCTACTAGACTCGTTGGAAGATTCTAGCATAAAGATGTCAGAGGCTCTGTTAGCTAGCTAGCGGAAGTAGCAAGATAGAGTACTTCGTAAGCGGATCCACGGCTAAGCTAGTGCAAGCTTTTTTTTCAGTCCTCGGCTTTTTGATTAAATTGATTTCTTATAAAGTAACCGGGATCTAAGGGTTTGATATCGGAATTTTAAGCTGACACGAATTATTGCGCCTTCGAAGAATGTGAATTGTTTCAATTGTGAAGAGTTTAGCTGGGCCAACCGAGGTAAACAATTAACCGAGAAACCTTTCCCCACAGCAACTTGTCTGAGTAGGGGATTGACATAACCCCCGAGCTGATTACAGAATATTAACATACTGTAGATCATTGAATACAATTTGATCTTAAGTAAAGAGTTAATTTGGGTCGTTGAATCGGCCGAAGCCATGTATAGCAGAGTGAACGACTCATCCCAGCGGACTTTGAAGAATTAACCACAATCACTTCCTGACAGTTTCAAGTCTCCTCCCTACGATTAGATTTCAAGAAGATCAACTATATCATTAAACCCCACTCTCAACAACTCGTGTCTCCTTCACGTCAAAATATTTCTCGTGAAATCCGGGGTCGTGCACTTGCATTTTCGTACAGTTTCTTTTTAAGCTTCCACTTTTCCATGCTGGAAAATAACCAAACTTTCCCATCTTATTCCTGTAGCAAAGGGAAATTTACTGAAGTTCAGCCAACTGAAAATGCCATAGTTTATGATAGCTGAATGTTCAAGAAAAAAAAAGGTCGGTCAAGTACCGTGCGATGACTTGGGCTGATTGGTGATAGAACGCATAACGGTTGTGCTTCTCGAGAACGGGTCGCTCTGCATAGATGACAAGAACTTTAATTTGACTGGAGAAAGCGATGAAGAGGAGTGAGAAGAAGAGGAGAGCTGCGCGGTAGGTCAAACTCGAGGTGTCATTAGCTGGATTGTAGAACATAATTCCCAGAATTAGTGAGGTCAGCCAGATGACCATGAACGAGATATCGGCTCTCAATCATCTCCAAGCATACCACAAAGTGAGAGAGACTCGAGAGGGGTAAGAAATCATGTAGAAGGAGTTTGGACGAAGCAATTCTGCCTCCTGCGCGCGGCGACTTCGCTTGTATTCTGCAAGTCTCTTGGCCGGTGGGTGGGCTTCGCCATAGCCTTCGTTCTCGAGGAGCAGGACATTGCGTTGCTTACTCCTCTTCTAGCGTTCAACGAATTCCGCTGGAGTGTTAGGCACCGTATCTTCGCAGCCATGGCGAGCTTGACGTTCGATTGGGCTTGTTATGGAAGTAAAGAAGTCCACCATAACTTGTCGAGGTGGATACTCAAAGTCCAATCCTTCAAAATATGCCTTGGCTTTTGTAGCTCGTCCAAGTAGATCTGACGACCTTCGTAAATTACCGTTCATAGGTTCGAAGATATCGTAGGCGGATTGCGGTGCTTGGTAGGTAGATGCTGCAGCCGCAACGCTGGTAAGGGCTGCTCATACATAGTTGACTGCCACATCTACAGAGTTTTCTGGATGTCTATCCAACTTAGGAAACGCCGGTGATAAAGCATGATGAAGAGGTGAGTATAGCTGGGCAGATGCAAGATACAACGGCCACTATAAATCAAATTAACATGCAAAAGAGTAACACAACAAGATTCCCAAACACTCTCTTTCCCTTTATATATTCCATTCCCACTTGGGAAGCGAGTTATTTGAAAACAATCACATTCGGCGGCGGAAGAAAGAATAAATATTTGCAATGAAGTTTCTTTCTATTCATGCTACCCTAACATTTTCACCATCTATCCATCTGCTCGTTCACTAGCTATCAGCAAATCGGCTCAGCTAAATCCATCCACCTCAAGA
The DNA here is from genome assembly GCA_017366145.1 of Cadophora sp. M221. NCBI lineage: Eukaryota > Fungi > Ascomycota > Leotiomycetes > Helotiales > Ploettnerulaceae > Cadophora > Cadophora sp. M221. The sequence goes on from JAFJYG010000863.1 coordinate 9,629, forward strand.
CATCTCTAACAGTCAACCAAGGTCAGACAGCGAGCAGGAGTAAGATAGAAAGACCCATCCATCGATGCTCAAACAAGAAACCCTTCTACCTTTACCACCGAACCGAGCCAGAGTCCGAAAAAAGACCACGAGCAGAGATTGTCGCGGCTCATTATATCATTTCTCATAAATGCCTCCTTCAAGACTCAGAAACAAAAACCTCCTCCTATTCCCTTCATCCATCCATCCATCCATCCATCCATCCCTAAACGCCACAGAATATCAAAACCGTCCAACCAGTCAACCAATTCATTCATTCAACAAACCAAGCAGCCATGCATGCATGCACTCGCTCCCCAAACGCCTTCTTTCTACATCATCACCCTCTCTAACACCCCTTTTAGTTCTTCCTCCGCTTTTTGCTGGGACTCCGCATTGGATTCATGTTCGTCGCTTCTTCAGGTGTGCTGACTTCGGGCGTGGCGACTGTACTACCGTTGAGACTCTCTACCCTTCCACCACTATCAACCGTACCGTCCATACCAGCGTCGAAGTGGCTCTCTCCCATACCAGCCGTATCACCAAAGCCATCGAAGCCGTAATCTCCATTATTCGCCATGGGACTGCTGCCAGTGTAGAATGCTCCTGTCTCGAGAAATTGGTCGAGGTCGAGGTTCGCGGCGTCGGGTTGAGAGGCGTCCATGCCGTCGAAGTAGGTATCACCATCGAGACCGGGAATAGAACCAGATGGACTGAGGGGCGCGATTGTGGTCTTGAAATCGTTGATACGGCGTGCTTGATCAGCTTGACGTCTCATCAAGTCATCAATTTCTTGATGCGTGATGCCGAACTGCTCGAGGCTTGGTTGTGGAGGTGGCGTAGGGCTGGTGAGAGCATTGTTGCCGCCTGCAGAGGAACTGTTGGCCATGAGATTGAGCATATTGTTGCGTTGTTCGTTGGTGAGAGGTGAGTTCCCATTAGCATTCTCGTAGTGGGAAAGCATTTCGGGGAATGGCATGGCACTGTTGTTGGGTCGGTTTTGGGCGTTGGTATCCTGAATGATGTTCATCATCCTATCCGGGGGGTTCTGACTTTGTTGACTGTTCATAGCTTGACTGCTCATACTTAGACTGTTCATATCTGGCTTGTACTCATGCTGTGCTTGTGGGGTTTCCGCAGGAGAATCGAACAACTCTTCAATTGTTGCAGAGTGAGGAGTGCTTTGGTAGGAGTGAGGATGTGGGGTTGGTGTCGTTGATGGAGAAGCTGTGGTGGCTCGACCGCCGCCGCCGGGGGGAGCCATGAGAAGTCGTTGGGGTCTTCTGTGGGGGCTCATGCTGCCCGGATTTTGTTGTTGCTGATTCGAAACATCTCCAATATCTACCACGCTACCTTGCTGCTGCGGATCATTGTGATTGAGCCCAGTTGCAAACATCTGAGCAATATTTTGGGGACCTTGACCGTCCAAACTTCGGTTGTACACAGTCGCAAGGAACGTGAGGATGGCGTTGATCGAGTTCTCGTGTCGATCGTGGAGTGATTGGAAGGCTACTGACTGTTGGTAGAGTTGGTTATGATCTTTTCGCAACCGATTGATGGCTGCTGTGATGTTGCCTTGTTGCTTTTGGATTTCCGCGAGCTGATTTTGAAGGGCTGCCACATCACGACGTTGAAGGGGTCCAGGCTCAGGGGCAGCCGAAAGAGCTCTCGACTGTTGGACGTTGTTGCCATAGACCTCCTCAATATCCCTTCCATCATCGTCGCTGTCTCCGTCTTGCCCTTCGTTGTTACTGACTCTCTGCTTCTTGATTTTTGAATTTCCACCCTTGGGCTTGTTGATGAGCCACAGTAAGTTCGGGTGGCCGCGTTTGAAGTACGGATTGTAGTACTCGCTGGGGCTCTTGTTCTTTCTTTCACTCGCCTTCATCGAATTGTCCGACAACCCAACTCGCTTGTGGAATCCATACATGTTCAGCTGCCGGACAAAGGATGCATAATTGTTGTGTTTGAAAAGCTCGGGGATCAGGGTCTTCGCAAACTCGTCCTCGTCCAATACAACAAAGGAATCGCCTCGATCGGACCATCGGATGAGCTCGGTGTTTTTCGATTCATCGAGGAAACTTGAACATGATTAGCATACAAACGGACTTGAGGGAGAGAAGGAGAAATGCTCACCTGCTTAGCTTCTGAACAAACGGAGGGATCTGTTTGCGCTTCGACGAGGCATCTCTCTTTGCTACCGCAGCCCTCTCTTCCAACAACTCAATGTTATCGTTCTCTTCCATCACCCCGTTTCCGTTCTGAGGATCAAGTAGGGACTCGTCTCCAAACTGCGCCCAAGGGTCGACCTGAGTCTCGTACGCCATCCGTTGTGCTGTCGGGACGAGCTGCCGGTTGCTGTTGGGTCGGCGCGCCAGCTGTGTTGAAGCGGCAGGGACCGATTGATCAAATGGAGCCTGGGACATTCCACCTCCCCCGTAATTATTCATATTGTAGCCGGACTGATCAGCGTAGCGTGCATTGTCGGACTGCTGATTCCAGTTAAGGTAGTCGGTAGTCGACACCTGGCTAGGTGCAGCGTAGGATTGTGGCATCTGGTTACTCTGGACGGCTGGCGAAGACCCCGGTGCAGCTCTCTTTCTGGGATTCGTGGGAGGCATATGAAGGGACATGCGACCTGGCGATACAGTCAACAGTCAATAGGGAAACAATGACAGTGCACAGGGAAGAGGCGATTCGGACAGTTGCTGAAGGTTGGGCCGTGTATAAGGCTGGCAGATAGAGGTGAGGTTATCGAGAGGAGGAGCTCGAGGCTGACTGCAGCCTTCCTTGCCGCTTCAGGCTCCCTACGTTGCGCTTCCACTCACTCGAAGATATGACACTGGCGCCAACACAGGCACTGTTCTGTATGCAACCGCTGGTACTGGCACCCACTTCGTTTGATGGCGTATCGATTGCGGAGGTAGCTTCGTGTTTGCGCCGAAGATTGACAGAGTGTCGTGCCGTTTGGAGGACAAGAGATCGCGGTAGGCTGAGGGGCAGTATAAATACTAATATGCCACTGTTCACCAAAGAGTCAAAGGCGAGGCAGAGGCTGAAGGACCGTCGCGGTGGCTTGAGGGCCTTCTAGCAGCACCAGCCCTCTATTGTCTTGGACAAGACAAAGATTCCTACGAGACTTGCGCTGGAGAAGAATGGCGGTCGATGGATCAATGCAAGTGCGGAGGGTTCGGGATCTTGCAGGAGTGAGTCGGCTCGTTCGTTGGCTGATTGTTGGTCGTGGTTTCGGAGGTTTCTCGCCCTTTGTACAGCGTTGTGCCTATTGTTTCATAAATCCTCGAGAGCGGCTTTCAGGTGATTGAAGATATACTCATGATGGGACGATGCGCAGCGAATGGGAGAGAACGGCGGTGGTGGTGTCGAGTCAGGATTGGCGGGGGCGGCATGAGATGGATGTTTTGATATTCTTCTTCTCGGCCTGACGTCTTTCGAGCGCCCATCCCCGTTTCGCAGGATTTCTGACTTGTCAGCACAAGCGAGCCAATGATCTTCCCAGACGTGCTTCAACGGCGAGGCTGTGAAAGGATAAGGCTGAAGCCTTGTGAATAATGAAAGTGGTTACCTAGAGTGGTTCGCCCTTTAATGTAAGTAGATGCTGCTGGTTTTGAGAGCATTGTTGACATTGTATTGTAAGGTGTTGTAGACATTCCGAATGTTTTGTTTTAAAGATTCCTGCCTACTGAACTTCCCTATATAGGCAGACCTGGGTTGTTTTCAAGCAGCGCAGCGCAGCAAAAAGGAAAATCTAATACATGTTTAAAGGCTAGAAGCGTTTTGAAAAAAATCAGTGATGCTTCTTCTAATCGTGGATTTCATCAGTAGATGTTTCACGAAAGAAAGTGGTTCTTGATGTTCTGGGTGTCAAGAGATTAATTCAATAGCCAGGATCAGAATCTGGCGATCTTAGACCCAGTTGAATAGTATTCTGATTGATGATTCATTATGACTAGACTCTTCTCTAACCCTGTGCGTGATTGGAAGCTAAAAGGAATGGAATGACCTGGAGAGTAAGCCTATTCTCTTTAGACCACCCTGCATTAGGTGGGGATAAAAGTCTTGAGATCTATGATTCAGTTGGAGTGTTTTAGCCATTCATTATTGCTTCCCTCTTCTCTATCTACCCTGTGTGTGACTGGATGCTCAAAGGTAAGGAAGGAATGACTTGAAGTGCAAAACCAACCCCCATTATACGGAACTAAAATCTTGGGATCTTTGATTCAGTTGGAGGGTATTCCGGACATTCATTACTATGATTATCCTTTTATTGGCATCAAGTGTGATTGGAAACCTAAAGCTAATGAATGACCTGAAGGGCAAAACCATTCTCTTTGCGCTGGACTCTGCCCTGATATAGTGCTGAGATACTAGTCATGTCGTATCAGCTTTTCACATCTCTAGGGTCATAGTCACATCCTAGACCTCCTTCCAGTCTGTAACTCAACGCCCCATATTATCCTGACACCGAACATACACTTCACCAAAGAATCCCCAGGCATGCATCCTCTTTCATCCCCCATGCCTGTCACTTGGCACCCCTCCCAGCCAAAGCAGACGCCCTCGACATTTTGTCATTCTTGGCCTGATCCCAAGCCCTTCCAGAACCTCCTGCCCTTGCTTCCCTCTTCGCTTTAGTCTCCTCCTTCAACGTCCTAGCCTTTTCTCTTGGATCAATAACCACCAACTCATCCTCTGCTTTCTTCCTATAGCTCAGATCCTTGCCTAGCTTATCTTCCTTGAACGACAAAGCATGAGACATCCATCCAGCATCATCGAAATCATCATCTTCAGCCTGGCCTTCCTCGTCCCACTTCTTACAGGATTGGCAATTCGCAATGAAATGCAGATCGCAAAGAGCAGCCTCCTCGTCATCAGCAGCCTCGGCACCATTCTCTCCCTCTCTCATCTCCCCATGATCCGGTTTGATGACTTCTTTCTCTGGTGGAGCGTTCTGTAATTTCGACTGAAAGGCCTTCAAAATATCTAGCGTGCTTTGATCAGGTACATTTTCTCCCGGACGTCGTTTCCGGCCCCGAATGGAGTTCTTTGGTATCATTGATTCCAGCGCAGATTTCTTCTTTTCCTGCACTGGAGCTACTGTAACATGTCGTTTCATAGAGGCTTTTAATTCTGCGATCTGGGCGTTTGTTTTCTCGAGTAGCGAGGAGACTTTTTGTACTGGCTCTGGTGATGAGGATATATCTCTGGCTTCGACCTTTGCAGCTCTGTTGGGTAAGGTTTTCGGGAGAGGCGTAGGTTCAGGAGAGGATTCAACAGAATCCGGCTTAGCGACCTTCTTCTCAGCCTTTTTCGATTTCTCTTGCTTCGGCTTCGGTTCAGACGGGGTATCCTCCGTATCCATCACAATCCTCGTATCAAACTTCGCCTTCTTAACAACCGGCGCCGCCTCCCCCTCTCCCTCCTCATCACCAAAACTCAACAACTGCTTCCCAGCCTTCCGTTTCTTCTTCTTCTCCACAACCCTCGGCTGCTCCACCACAGTCGCCGTCCTCGCCCTCCTAACCATATCCTTGAACGGATTAACCAGTATCTCCACGCCCGTAATCTTCGTAGGGTAAAGCGGCCTATCATTCCCCCCCACCTCCGCCTCACCCATGCGCGCAACATTATAAATCGTCTCTCCCTCCACACGACCAAACAGCGTATTCTTGCCCTGCAGCTCCGGCGTATCCCCAAGCGTGAGGAAGAACTGACTACCATTCGAATCCGGGCCCTCATTCGCCATCCCTAGCAATCCTCGCCGGTTGAACTTGATGCGGCTGTGGAACTCGTCTTTGAAGCCTACGCCTTGCGGGCCGGAGTTCGCGCCTTTCCTGTCTTCCATGGGCCAGATCCCGTTCTCCTCGCGCGATTCGGAGTATTGTCCGCCATCGTAGATGCTCTCCCCTCCCGAGCCTGTGCCTGTGGGATCACCACCTTGGAGGATGAATCCTGGTACGAGACGGTGGAAGATTGTGTTGTCGTAGTAGCCATCGAGACAGAGCTGGAGGAAGTTCCGGCAGGTGAGAGGGATCTGCTGCGCCCAGAGCTCGAGGGAGATATCCCCGGAGGTGGTGTGGAGGATGCAGGAGGCGGTGGGTTGGGGTTCGAGGTTGTAGAGGGCGGACATTTTGGCGGTGGGTGGGGAAGACCTGCAAGTTAATGAGGCATTGAAGAAGTTTGCTTGGGCGAAGATTGGGTTTGGTGGTGAGGTTTGAAGGAGCTCCTGGTCGTCAACTTTTTTAGTGGAGCTGTGGGGTTGTGGTTTGCTTGGCTTTCAGCCTCATTTTGATATCACGTGGAGTAAGACAATAAATTCAACTTCAGCTGTTGGAGATCCAAGTATGTTCTTTTGTCTTCTTATCTATCAATCACAAAATACAATAGCAAGTGACATTATCAACAACTAAGAAATATTCATTCATGAGCAGAAATCGATGCTATCATAATATATTTACACGCTTCAAGGGCTTCCACCAAATCAGCTCAAACCATTAACCTTGCCAGACACCTTCTTGCTTTCCTGCTTAGCTTGCCATTCTTCAAACACTCCATTATAATTTGCCGGGTAATACGGAGAAGTGAGTTCACTCCAAAATCCTTTCTGTCGATGAGTTTCCAAACCCATATCCCTCAACAACATATCAAAATAAGGAACGCCTTCAAACACAAAGTCGGGCAGACTTGCACCATACCCACATGGATACCGCCATTTCCCCCATTGTGTGTGTAGCATGACTTCCTCCGTGATCTCTTGCTGAGATCGTGCAATGCGTTCGAGTTTGCCATCAAGGAATGCTGAGATCCAGAGACTGGTGTTACTCGCACACGTCGCGGTGCTGACACAAGAAACCATGCCTGCGAAAGCTAGTGTGCGCTTCGCAACAAAAGAAGGGGGGACGATGAATCGATACATTCGCAGCGGATCAGACGTCTTTTGCTCGAATTGAAGCTTGGGTTGGTTTGCCAGCCGAGGGAACATCGTCAAGATCTTCTCGTCAGCCTCTCGAGCCAGTTTCAGCTTCTCGGTCTTCGAATGAGGGAGGCCGAATTCTTCTTCTCCAAGTCCAGTAAATTTCAAACTCGACTCTTTCTTCCAGCCCGTGGAGCATATCATGGCATCAGCGTCTAGAACCGTTCCGCCGCTGAGAACCACAGCCTTAGGTTCCAGATGATCGATATTGTCGATATGGACACGGATTTTGCCCTCTTTCACCAGGGCAAACAAGTCCGTCTTGTAGTTGAGAATACTCAAACCGCTACCAATCCAGAAGGCGGAGTTCCAAGGTTTGAGTTTCTTCAGCTCGGGATGGCGATCGTATCCATTGCTGGTAAGTACGTCTGAGCCCAAAACCTTCCAGAACAGATCCACGAGCATCCTGCCAAATGCGGTGCCGTGCAGAAAGTTTCGAGGGCCAGGGTAGCCATCTTCAGCTCCCCAGGGACATGGAGCCATCCATGTCATCCATCGAACGTTGAGGAGTGCATCCAGTCGTTTTTTGAGAGGGGTGACGAATCGGGGTGCGATCCAGACTGGACCGTGGCCGTTGGGTCTGATGATGAGGTCTACTGTTGAGCCTTGCTCGACCATAGCGTATGCTACATCGAATGCGGATTTCGCACCTCCGACGACGACGACGTTCTTGGCACTCTTCAGATTGGGGGCTTCTTTACAGAAATCCTTCGCGTGGAACCGTGGACCCGCAAACTTCTCCTCGTTTTGGTAATGAGGCATGTTGGGAGTCGACGTCAGTCCAGTGGCAACAATCAACTTCTCAGACCTCACAGTCTTAGAATTCTGGGCGTTCGTGGTGGAAAGCTTCCATGCACCATTGGCCTCATATTCGATGAGGTCGACTTTGGTGTTGAATTGGACATTATCGTATACACCAAAGTGTTTGGCATAGTCGGTGAGATATCTGTGCAGAACTGCAGCAGGGATATGTTCATACGGCTGGACTCCGTAGGTCTCTACGCTCATAGGGAAGTCTGGATACTCGTATGTGCCGACCATGTTGTTGGATTTCAGGCCTGGATACAAGCGGTTTTTGGACCAGGTTCCACCGCATGATTCTGCGGACTCGAAGACGGCGATGCGCGCGTCTGGGTGTAATTGGATGTAAGTCTTTGCGGCAGCGAGACCGAACCAACCTATTTGTGCAGGTTAGTAAAGATCTCCATGTCTCGTCCTTTATTTTGTTTCCAGAACGAGTTGGAGTTGATTACATACCCGCGCCGATCACGACTACATCATAAGAATCCATTTCTATAGTCGGAATGTAAAGAAGGTTGAAGCACTTTCAGACATGCCAACTCTTCAATAGCTGTCGCGTGAACACATGGAGTTGATTTATATTAACGAGGTACACATGAAGCTGCAAGTAGTACAATATCCGAAGATAAGATTGCGTTTGGCGGAGGCACAGTTGCAGCGGGGGAGACCACAGCCGATGCTAATTAGTTTCCGGCATAGTGGTTCATTAGTTACCTCGGATTAAGGGGTTGCGATAAGGTTTGTTCAGCTCGCGATGGTCTCGATGGATCGACTGTCGTCGGACCGCATACCCTGGAAAGCATAATGTGCTGATAGGAAAGAGTCTCTTGTGATAAGATAGATAGGGATGCTGGATGGTCAGCCTTTGTTGTCGTCGATTCTCTTTTGAAGTTGTTTACGCTCAAGCGAGGGAGATGACCCGCTGTCCCGCAGTATTTCAGGACAGCTTGCAGGTGGGTAATACCCGCTCAAGAGAAGATACAGTACAGGATTGAAGGCGGCAATGTTTCTTATCTTTCAAGTTGTCTTATTCCGCTGAGTATGCTTTTCTCCACAAACCATCTTATCAAAGAAACTGAACACTAATCATAAGCTATGACCCCATCAATAGTCCCCGCGTGCAAGCCGCCAGTGATGGGGATATCCGCCGCCGTGGTATGTCTCGCCGCATCACTCAGAAGATATATAACCGCACCGGTCAAATCACTCTGGTTACTGAGCCGTTGATTCGGAGGGGCCAGCCACATCTGATCGCCTTCCCTCTTACTCTTCTCGCTGCGGACCGACCTCGTCATTTCCGAGTCCACGAAGCCGGGGGAGATAGTGTTGCAGCGAATCTTGTGGGGTGCGAGTTCCACGGCTAGGACTTTGGAGAGCATCATGACGGCGCCTTTCGAGGCGTTGTATGCTGCCATGCGATAGCCGGGAAGAGCGATGTGTGCGGATTGAGAGGCTAGGAGGACGAAACTGCCTCCGGTTCCTTGCTTGATGATTTGCTTTGCACAGAGTTGTGCTGTGAAGAATGTTCCTCTAACCTGATTTTTCGTTAGATATACTACACAATAAAAACTTTGATGTAAAAAATTAGTGATGGGGAGAGAGGTGGCTTACATTGATATCCTGAATCCTGTTATACTCATCCCAAGTCTGCTCAACAAACGGTTTATCAATAGCAATACCCGCAGCGAGTACACAACCATGCACTTCCCCGAAGGCTTTCAGCACCTCATCAAACGACGCTTTCAAACTCTCTTCTTTTGTGACGTCCGTCTGGATGTACGTCGTTTTCGTGCCGAATTTCGCGAGGTCTGCGAATTCTGGCACGGGTTTGGCTTGGATGTCTAGAATGGCTACATTTCCTCCCATCTCGCAGACTGCACGAGCGCATGCGAATCCGATTCCTTGAGCACCACCGGTGATGATGTAGGTTCTGTCTCGGAGCTCGAAGAGGGGGCGGACATTTTCGAGTTTTGAGGCGTCTGTCATTGTGTTTGTGGGAATTTGATTTGTGTTGAAGAGATTCTGAAACCAGTATTCAAGAAGTGAGATTGTGTGAGGAATGATGTGAGATTGGTTTCAGATATTTGAGTTGGACTTTAAACTCGTTGTAGGTAACGTGGTGGTGACATGTGTGGGTCTGTTGTCTTGGGCTTCTCCCACTGTAAGCGGATAGCGCACTGCGATGATCAGATCTACACTTTGCAGGGGTCATCACAACAACAAGAGGAGAAATCGGTTATGGGCAAGCGAGCGGGTAATGCACCTCCAACGACGACATGATGAATCAACATCACCAGATAAGCCCTACTCAGACTCAATAAAGAAGCTCAATTGGACAGACCGAAGTTTGAAAAGGATCTGAATACAAAGGATCTTGCATCAAAGTGCTTCTGAACTTCCCCTTCTTGAACCCCTCCCCCTCATCTCGGAAATCAGCGCCAGCCACAGATCGCAGCTATGTCGAAGATCTACGGCGACATTACAAAACCTGCGCCAGCACTTCCACAGCCTCAATTGAAGCAAATCCGCAAAGGCATTTCTTTGTTACTACCGCTTTCACGACGTGGATATGGACCCGGTCTCATCATTCTTGTCCCAGATCACGACAAGCAATTGGGCATCGAGGCGGGAATCCCATCTCCTCTCATGAAATGGGCTGAGGAAGGATATGTGGTGATTGAGATCCAGAGTTCCGCATTTGTTAGAGCTGAGGAGAGCATTTTAGGAGAAGCTGTCAGTGCTATCAAAGCATGTGAGAAATGCGACGAGAAAGAGCGGATAGGACTTGTTGTATATGAGTCTAGTCTCTGGAGTACCGCATCCCGATATATCTCGTCGTTTCCTGAGATCGTGGGGGCAGTCATCTACTCAGACTCAAATGACCTGACAACCGCTGATGAGCAATCGTCATCCGCTACGATACCATTGCTTTTCCACTTTCCCGGATCTCCAACCAGGAAGCCACGCCGCACAGAGACCATAACAAAATATTTCTATCCCTCCACCAAATCCAGCACCTTCGCCCTCCCCTTCCAGCCCACATTCAACTACACAACCGAAGCCGTAAGCCACACGCGCAACCTCACATTTCTAAAGAAGCACATGCACGGGCCCATCTTCGACCTCGAGGACATCTGGGAGGAGCACACGTTCTACGAGTTCCAGGACCGCAGCGTGGAATGGACGATGAGCACGATGGTGCAGGAGCCCTACGTGAACCACATCCCGACGCTCACGGGCGGGGTGGGGAGGGAGGCCTTGACGAGGTTTTATAGGGAGAATTTCATCTTTGCGAATTCGGGGGATACGGAGCTGGAGTTGGTGAGTAGGACGACGGGGGTGGATAGGGTGGTGGATGAGTTTTTGTTTAACTTTACGCATGATGCTGTTATTGATTGGTTGTGAGTTTTCGTTTCGTTTTCTTTTAACTCCCCTCTTAACCCCCTATTAACCCTTTTGCTACTTTTTTTTTTGTTTTGTCCTTGTGAATTTATTTTGACGTATTGTGGATGGTGGATGGAGAATATGATAAGAAGTGCTGACGATTTCCTTCAGACTACCTGGTGTCCCACCAACTTTCAAGAAAGCTTCTGTGCCATTCACTGCTATTGTGAATATTCGCGGCGACAGACTGTATCATGAGCACATTGCGTGGGATCAAGGGACTTTACTCAGACAACTAGGTTTGATGCCGGAGTTTTTGCCTTTTCCGCATCCTCTTTCGAAAGAGGGGGGTGGGAAGGAGGTTGAGTATCAAGTTCCAGTGGAAGGGGAGAAGACGGCACTGATGCTGAGGGATAGAGGGAGTGTTCCGAGTAATGAGATGTTTGGATTTCGGGTTCGTGGAGGGAAGGGTGAAATGACGTAGGTAAATAGGGATTTGGAATCCCTTTATGTATAGGTAGAAAGCTCTCTCAAATCGGCTCGGTCTGGGATGTACGCGATGAACCCTAGAACTCTACTAGAAAGCCCTACCGAGATCCAATATGTCAAATACGGGGACTACATCGGTGTTGCGGGGTTTCGGTTGATGCGGATTGAACGGGCGTCGATTTCTACCACGAAGGAGGTCTAAGAAGAACCTAAGACTGCAGACCTTACCAGTAGAGGTGAAATAAAATCATGGTTTATAGAAACAGTAGCAACGCTATCTCCCTCAGGCTTTCATACCATCCCCCATACGCGCTTACCCGTCATATGACATGGATTTATTTTCATGAGGGTCCACCAGGGGGTGCAGGATTTCGTGGGACAGAATTGAAAACCCCACCAAAAATCTGCCTTTTCAGTGCTTTATTAAATAACCACGTATTAATAAAATGATTTGAAATTAATAACATAAGTACCTAGTATTACCAAATAATGATTATTTTAATTGAATTGAGACTCGTAATCATGAGTATTATTTTATTAAAGAAATTCAAAAAGTCAGAAGTTTGTACTTTTAGACTTAATTTAATTGTGTGGTCCTTTTAATATTATAATTCTTATTAAGACAAATTACAATCCATTACATCTGGTATTTGTATTTTTGGTTTCAGAAGGTTGTCTTAAAATTCGTGGTTTAAATAACTTCTTGAAGTTGGTGTAGTTCGCGGTTGCCGTCCCACGAAATCCTGCACCCCCTGGTGGTCCAGGTCGGGATCCTTGGGCGCCTGTTTGGTCTCCCAAGGGATCATTACCGAAAATTGACAAAAATTAAACGAAAGGACAGTAGTCTATATCTAGCTTGATTGGAGATCAAATGCGTGAGTGCGTAGTGGCAGGGGATGCTCAATGGCTGCTCAGGCTGCTTAGGTGAGCTGGGTAAGGAG
>JAFJYG010000864.1:0-22232 GCA_017366145.1 Cadophora sp. M221
CTTTGGATGTCTCTGTTCGCGGCAGGGCTGGATGTTGAGGCATAGCGGAGGAGGAGAATGGTTGTTCTTGAGTTTGGTCTTGTTCTTGTTCTTATGGCGGGGGAATTGGTGTGCAAAGACTTCTTGCAAGTGAAGCGTAGAGAGAAGCCGCTTTGGATGTTGCCCTTGTATTGGGAGGTGGTGCGCAGAAAGCGCAGGGTGGTGGTGTTCATTGCATTGAACTGAGTCATGTAAAGAATAAAATACAATTGAGAATAAGAGAAGAGAATTGTACAGAGAGAGCGAGCGTTTGTTTGTAGCAGACGACGTGGAGGAAATAAAGTAAATTATTTCGTGACGTTGATGAGAGATCTACAGGGGTCATAGTTATCGTAGCCACTGCTCCAACGGGGCTTGCAGCGTCCCGCGGGTCCCGGATTTGGGGGTAGGTGATGAGATATACTTGTTGGTATGAAATATTCCACCGTGGATGGAAGTGGATGAGACGAAACCTGTTTGTATCTGATATCAGGACTTTTGGTTGACTTAATGTACTAGACGGGATATAATGATGTTCAATCAATGAATTCCAAATCTATCGAATTTACAATAAAAGTGCAGACTTTTATTTTGTATATTCCATGCCCATCTTCCTTTCTATTGTTCTTTAGCTGCTCCGCAACTTTTTGAAGCTGTCCGGACTTGGTGTAAACATCCCCGTGAAGATCCCTTCGCCAAAGGTCTTGTTTTCGACGCCAGCCAACCAGCGAGTTTCGAATTGCACCTCTCGAATCCGCGTTAGTTTCGGAGTCCACATCAGCTCCGGAAACTCTGTCAACACCGGCTACAGTACAGTTTCTAGTAACTCTGCACTATCTGTCCTTCGGATTAGCAAAGTCTTTCTATCTTGAAGAATTGAGAACCGTAGAGTCCTGATCGATTTATTGAGCTGGGAAAATCTGAGTTGGAGTGTGTTGCAATTGATAAGCAGTGTCTCGCTACAGAGTCCGGACTGGTGACTTGGGCACCTACCTCACTCGTCTTCTCAGACGCCAATTGCTCTCCCTTTGAGATATCCAAGATCCACACCATGGCCTGGCCCTACAAAATCATCTTGGAACTCACCGAAGAGCAAAAACACAGCCGGCGAGTCCTCCTGGACAGATATGGAGTCTACGCCCAACTCTCCGCTCTCATTCCCATTGTGTGTTACCAGCTATACCGACTAGCTATCTGGGTCGCGTTCGCGAGGCAGAGGTCCAAGGTTAGGTATTCTGAGGTTCCAAGCTCGCCTATCTCCAAACATGGGAGGGATTCGAAGACGGGGGGTTTGGTGACGAGGTGGAGGGTGGTTAAGTGGTGGCTTGGTGGTGAGGTTGCGGAGGGGTGGGGGATCAAAGGACAGTGGATTGCGGGTGGTGTTTGGGCTGGTTGGTTGTTGTTTTTGTGTGGGAAGGAGACGGGTGATGGTATGTTTATTGTTTCGTTTTGTTATATTGTGCTATGTTATGTTTTCGTGTTATTTGGCTTGTTCTGAGTGGTGGACATTGCTGGCAAGGTCTGGTGAGTTTTCTATATTCCAAAATTCCATGTTCTACTTTCTTGTAATCCTGCTCTATCGGCCGTCTTCCCAGTTTTCTTCTTAAGATACTCCTATATTTTCTTAATGTGAATTTCCAAGAGAATTTCTCAAGTCGCTGTTGGTCACGAGAGGGTTATCTTGTACAACATGCCAAAATTCAGGCCTAACACCAACTAGACTATCTCCATATTACCAAACGATTCGGAGTCATAGCAGCTTCACAATTTCCAATACACTACATGCTATCGATGAAGTCTCTCTACTCGCCTCTAGCATTCGCCTTCCGAGCTTCTCATGAAGAACTCAACTCCTGGCATCGAATGACTGGCCGAATAATTTACGGTCTCTTAATCTGCCACGCATCATGGTACATGAACTTCTTCGTCCAAATTGGCGTTCTTCAAAAACGTCTCGCAGCGCCCGTCGTCATCGTCGGCGTCCTAGGCTTCGCCATGCTCACTCTCCTCGCCACAACAAGTCTAGAAGTGGTCCGCAGATGGAGCTACAGAGCATTCTTCGTCTGCCATCTGATCATCGGAGTTACCCTCATGCCACTCCTATTCTTCCACGCCAAACCGCTACGGATCTACGTGATCGAAGCATTAGCACTCTTCATTTTCGACATCGTATGCAGAAAACTCGACACCATCACTGCATTCGCAACCATCACGCCAGTCCCCAACACCAAACTCGTCAAACTCACAATCCCAGTTCCGAAATCCAAGATCCACCGCTTCGCAGCCGCTCCAGGACAACATGTTTACTTACAGATCCCACCTGAGAGCACACCAGCAAATACAAGCTCCCCATCTATCCACGATCTATGCTACAACCCCTTCACCATCGCCTCCGTCTGCTCAACCGACGTAACTCTCGTGCTACGCACACTCCACGGCCCAACCACAAAGGCAATCGACAATCTCTCACGGCTCAGCAAAGCTCGACCACCTCTCAACATCGAGGGGCCCTTGGGCTCGAGTCGCCATTTCCCGAATCTGGCGAGGGACTATGATAGGATTGTGATGGTGGCTGGTGGGGTAGGCGCTACGTTCATCATGCCGATTTATAGATCTGTGCAGGAGCAGCTTCTTACCGAGGGGAAAAGTCCGGATCGAGCTACCTTCGCGTGGTCTATGAGGGCTACTGCTGAGGCTGGTTGGGCTGTTGGTGGTGGGGTTCATGACGAGACCGAGGATGAAAATGAGACTGGAATTGGAGCCGCCGGTTTGACTGATGATGAGAATCTGAAGATCTATCTCACGAATGGATTTCTCGCTGAGGGTAATCACGGGGATGAGGAATTGTTGCCTGCGGATGGCAGTGTAGAGATGGCGGATTTACAGGGGGGTGGTCAAAGAGGGGTGAGGGGTGTCAAGGTTACGAGTAGACAGAGACCGGATTTGAAGATTCTTGTTGATGAGGCTTTTCGGTTAGGGAGGGAGGAGAGTGTGGCTGTTCTTGTCTGTGGACCGAAGAGTATGGCAAAGGAGTTGAGGAAGCATGTTGGGGCTTGGGCTGGGAAGGGGAGGGATGTGTGGTTCCATGATGAGAGTTTTGGGTGGTGATTTTGTGGATTGGGAGTGAGGGTGTGGAATTTTGAATTTAGATAGATGGAATAGCACACTGGTTGGTTTTGAATCTCCAATCTGGGATGAGCCTCTGTGACTATCTTCCAACTCGCAACATGCAGGAGTATTGGAGCAGTGATGAAAATTCGATGGTCTCAATAGCCATGGGCCAAAAGAAACAAATAAAACTTCGGAAGCAGAAATCTTACAAGGTGTTTTGTATGATATTTGGGTTGGGGCTCCGCCAGTCAACGAGCTGGACTTGGTAAGTCTGTTGGAATGAATTAGCATGAAGAGCTTTAAATAATGCTACTATAAATAAAGTACCTAGGTAGCCAGAATTCCCGAGAGGGGCAGTAGCAAGACGGACTCCCAATCTGCGATTTTGTCTGAGAAGTTGTGTTTTGTAGACGGAAAAGTACTGCTCTTGAAATGAGATACTCACTTAATAACTAGACAGGAGTTGGTTGCGATATCCACCTGGTTCCAGTTCAGCAGCGATAGCAATACATCTACACACAGTACTAGTCTATGGCCGTGAAGCATAGAGAACTGAAACTAATTGCATTCGTAGGGTGGGTAACAAGTATCGACTCTTACATATTTTCATTCCGTAGGTATGTCTTTAGCCACGAAGCACTTGAATACAAAACAACACAATACTTGCACATCCCACGCTTGCTTGAGTAGAATTCTCAACGAAAGAAGTCCCCGCTCCGAACTCCAGCCTGCAGCAAAGTAAAGCAATCAATCCATAATATCGTAACACGTCAATCAGCCCTCTTCTTGCCCATATCGCCATCCACATCACCCGCACTACTCGCACTCGGCGTCTTCAGACCCTCTCCCTCCGCACTGTCCGTACCAGCAGTATGTTCGTCCTCATCCCATCCATCCTCAAGATTCTCATCCCAATTATCCACCTCCTCCTCAACGCTCCTATGCGCCGGCACAGACACACCTCTAACCTCTCCACTTTCCTGTGCGCCCACGCCCTCACCAAGCTCTAAATCCTCGTCACCAGGAACAGCCTGGTAATGCTTCGCCAGCCGTTTCCTCTCCAGCATCCGCATATGATACCATGTACTCAGACCCAAGGCAGCCAGACTCCCCACCACATTGGCGACTATATCGTAGAAGTCAAAATCCCTCCCGTTAGGCAGGAACTCCTGCAGGAACTCTGAGCCGACCCCGAGGAGTCCCGTGCAGGTTACGAGCGTGAGGTTCAGGGTGCGGCGCCGCGAGGTGTCGAGGATCCAGTAGAAGCAGGTCGTGAGGATGAAGAAGGTCAGGAAGTGCAGGAGTTTGTCGTCTATGATGGGGGAGATTTGGAGGGAGGAGAGGCCTGCGTAGCCGGCTGTTGCGGCGAGGAAGAGGAATGCTCCTGTGGATTGGTTAGCTTTTGTGTGTCCTTTGCTTTGTGTTTGCTGGAGGGGACGGGTGGTGTGAGGAGGGGAGCGAACCTGCGAAGGGAAGTCGTATTCTCATTTTGGATAGGCTGTGGTTTTTATGATTGTGGAGGGTTGTGTAGCATTTCTTTGCTGCTCAATGCTGGATTTGAGGGAGTTCGGAGAGAGTTCGATGTAGAGTGCAATCGTGTTCGTTTTAGGTAGCACTCAGGTAGTTGGTTGGAGATTGATGACAAGGTACGAAGTAACTGTATTGAGGAGAGGGGATATGTCTGCGTGCGGGAGGTGTGTTTCTTAAGCTCCAGGCTTTGGAAGACAGTTATTTAGAGGTGGTCTCTGTTGAAAGAGTCGAGTTAATGCAGTTGGGAGCTGTGTCCAGAAGGAACTGAAGCTGGAAGCTGTAGGAGGAGTGAGGCACAGTTGATGTGGCTTAAGGAGCATATGTCATATGTGGGACTTCAGCCATCTGCACTTTCAATGGCTACTTTTCATTTACAGCGATTTAAAAACTATAATACTCTGAAATTTGCTAGCAATGAAATCTACCTTGAGTTAGGGGTTTCACGACTTTAGATAGTCAATAAAGATTTCGTTCTTCCATTTCACTTTGTGATATACCTCACCATTTTCGTATTCTGTGTCTAACTCCGCTCTCCCAAGCGAGGATTGAGGATGAACAGCGATGCAAGTGGCCGATGGAGATACCTATTCTATCCGTCAACCTTAAATGTTTCATACGATAGAAACGGTACATGAATTTCATGTGAATATAAAAAGTGTACATGAGTTATTGCACTGCTTAATATATTATTTCCTTATTTATGGTCGGTGGTGAATGTCGGATTGCACTTTGGCAGTACTTTGTTCATGTCCACGCTAACCCGGCTTTGGCCCAGCATCTAGGTCTGCGTGATACCTCCGACGACCATCTCAAAAGTCGCGACGACAGACCTAGCCATCCGCAACGCGCCATATCATCGAAATCATCCATTTTCGAGCATCGCCGGCTAGGACTCGATGAGGACAACAATCCCAAGACCCTGTTGAGGAGCATACACGTCCATTCCACGGTTTCGTGGCTTGTGGGCGCCTTATGAGGGGGTGCGATGATGTCGAGAATATCGAACGCCCAACCATGGAAATCATCGCAGTTCCTCAGCAATAACAACAATAATAAGTCTCTGCTGCGCTATCGCGACGACAGCTCGACTCCCAGTATCGCAGGCCCCGATGATATCACAATGGTTGACTCGGCGCCAGCATTATACGATCTAGACAATGCGGAGGAGGAGCATCAAAGGCAGCTGTTCAAGGATTTATATCTGCGGTCGGAAGCCAAAATCGCCGGTCTCTTTGGCGGTCGGGGATCCCAGGAACACGATACTGCGGAGGATGATTCGGCCGCAGATGCGCAATTGGCAATAGAGGAATCTACCGCGGTGGAAGCTGCTGCGGTTGAGCAAGCACCCAAGAAGTCTGCGCGGATCATCGACGAGGATAACTACGACGATGATGATGACGAGGAGGATGATGATGATGGGGGCCAGGAATCGCCGCTGAAGAACAAGAGTGGAAATGCCCTCCTATCTCCCTCGAAATCCGGCAGTTCTCCTGTATCCTCGGATGTATCCCCGACCAAACCAGCTGAATCCAACAAAGACGAGACAGCGCCATCGGAACCCAAGTCCTCTGAAGATGCGCGCAAGCAGTTGGAGGAAGCCAAAAAGGCTACAGAGGAGGCCGCGAAGCGCAGCTTCCATACACTATTCTACACTTTGGAGAATGACCGCATCGCTATGCTGGAGCAGCAGAAACTAGAGGAGTCTGAGAAGCAGATCGATGCAGAGATGGACCATTCCGGGAATGCGAATAATGCGAATGGACCTAATGGCGAACATCACGGATCCCTGAGCAGTGCCAACTTGGGAGCCTCAAGTTTGACACTGAAGCATCTCATTGCACGGATCGACCTCAAGCGCGATCAAGTCCGAGCCTCGGATGCCGAGTTGCGATCGTTAATGAACGAAGTCCGCAAAAACAGAAGTAAATGGGCAAGCGAGGAAAATGTACACCAGGAGGAGCTTTATGAAGCCGCGGAAAAGGTCCTGAGCGAACTCAAGGCAATGACCGAGTATTCTGCTCCGTTCCTCACCCGAGTAAACAAGCGCGAAGCCCCAGATTACTACAATGGTAAAGATTACCACTCCTGAACTATTACCGGTATCTAACAAGAAACAGTAATCAAACATCCTATGGATCTGGGAACCATGACCAAGAAGCTCAAGACGTTGACCTACAAATCCAAGAAGGAATTTGTTGACGATCTTGATTTGATATGGAGTAATTGTCTGAAGTACAATGGTGACATTCAGCACCCATTACGGCGCAACGCAAATTCGATGAGGAAAGAAGCAGAGAAACTAGTACCTCTAATCCCAGATCTTGTGATTCGACCTAGAGCTGAAGTTGAAGCCGAGGAACGCCGCAAGCAGAACGGAGGTGAAGACGATGCTGGTGATGATAGTGACGACGAACCCATTATGTCTTCTCGAGGACGCAAAGCTGGAACCGGAGCCAAAGGTACGAAGGCCAGAAAAGCCCGAGAAGAAAGTACACCAGGGGTTGAGCAGAAGCCAACCCTCCAACTGAATGGTCTACTCGGCAGTATTGGAAATGATGGATCTGAAGCTGGGTTCGACGGGAGCCAAAATGGCTTTGCCACTCCACCAATTGGATCCATAACCCCGGGAGGCATCAACGGGGTTGCAGGACATGGAAGTCAAGCTGATGGGGACCTCGATGGCCCCTCGATTAACGGCATGTCACTAGGCCAGGCTCTTGGCGCTGCTGCAGATGACCTTCGAGAAGACGAGGAGTACAAAATCTGGAAGCAAGTTACCAAAAAGGATCGAGCCCTCATAGCCAAGGAAAGAAATCGACTCTTCCGAGGAGACAGGCTCAACCCAGATGAGCCCGCATTGCTTCGATCCAAAGCGGGTATGAGAAGGTGGCTTCGTCAACAAAAGCAAACGCAAATAGATCCATCCAACTCAGACTCCAACGGGAAAGGTAAAGACGCCATCCAAGGAGCCGAAACTTTAGCCGAAGGGATGGAAGGTGAAGAGGAACGGATGATACCAGACTACTACGACTCGCTTTCTGCAATTCCAGAAATCAACCCCAGACTGCAATGGATCGAAGATGCAGATGGTCAACTTGTAGACAGAGGAGAAGAATTTCTTCGAATGGTCCCAAGCGGTTTCTTTCAGGCGCCCAAGAGTGCTTTGGCTCAGAGAGTTGAAGCCAATATGAGGCAGATGCAAGAGACAAGAAAACTTTGCTCCAAAATCGGCGTCATCAAACAGATGCAGTTACAGGCACAGGTATGTTCAGATCTTTCTATTTGGCATTTTCATGCTAACATTGTGTAGATGTATAACAATCAATTTCCCAAATACGAGCCGGAGCCTTTCATAGAAGCCGACATTGAGCCTCATGTCACCTCCGACGATGGACCAATTATGGCAACATGGGTTTGCAAGGCTGCCATGCAACGATCTGTTGCGAAGCTCTGTTATCATGCTGGTTTTGAAGAGCTACAACCAAGTGCTTTAGACGTCATCACTGATATCGCGGGTGACTTTTTCAGTAAACTTGCACAGTCCTTTAGTGTGTACCGAGAAACGCCAAAAGTGCCAGCAATCGCAGCTCCCCTCGATGCTGGTGCAAGATGGCAGCCGCGATTCACCGATGAGGAAGTTGTTCTACATACTCTCAGCGAGAATGGTATGGATGTTGAGGGTCTGGAAAATTATGTGAAAGACGATGTTGAGCGTCTTGGCTCTAAGCTTGGGGTAATGCACGACCGCATGAAAGCCCATCTTTCCGATCTGCTTCGACCGGCACTTGCCGATGGAGGTGCCGATGGTTCTGGAGCTTTCAAGGACGGCAGTGAACAATTCGTTGGGGGAGACTTTGCGGAGGAGCTTGGTGAAGATTTCTTCGGATTCAAGGCCCTCGGACTCGATAGCGAATTTGGAATGTCGAGTCTGTCGGTGCCTCTGCATCTTCTTCACACCAGATTGTACCAGAGCCAACCGAGCGCAGTCGTACAGAATGCTTCTGCCGAGATCTTCGATGTCCTGCCTCCCTTGGAACCTGTCACTATCGTCAATATCCAAGGGGCAATTGGCTTGGTCAAGAACTTCTTCCTGGCAAAATTGCACGCCAATGGAGACGTGCCTTTACTGGAGGACGAAGAGCTTCCTGTCAAACAGAGACCATCGAGACCTCGACTTGGACCTACCGGCAAGATCACCAGTCCAAGAAAGAGGCCGCTGAAAGAGCAATCTGGCAATTCGAAGAAAAAGAAGAAGCTGGACAATGGAACAGCTATGGACCCCGCAACCGGTTCAAAGACTGGCGTCAATGGCAGCCCAGAGAAGCCAGGTGCTGGATCTGCTAAGAAGCTCAAGCTCCTCCCTAATGGCGGACCTGTCTCAATGGAAAGGGCAGAAAGCTCTCAAGGCAACGCAAGCAACACGGAGAAAGATGATGTCAGTGCCGTAGGGATGATGAGCCCGGAGAGCATTGAGAGGTGACGAGATACCGGTTGGGTAGGGATGTATACCAGCGCCAATCATGAAGAGTCAAACGGACGGACATGGCATGATGGCCCTTGTGTGTTGATAGAAACACTCGTTAAAACATGAACTACGACCAGCAGGCGATGGCGATGGTGATAGGCGAAAGGGCGCCAAAAGTACATATGGGAGGCATTTGCGCAGGTCTGGTCAAGCCAATGAATAGTTGCTTTTTAGTCTTCGCGAGCGAGCCGTTCGTCTGTCTGTCCCTCGCACACTCTTTCTATCTTCAAATAAGTGGCAGGCAGACAGGCAGGCAGAAAAATTAGTTTAATTTTTGAATGTGTTTGTACAATCCTCGACATATTTCCCTCGTTTCGCGTTGATTAAATTTTCCTTGTCTTCATTGTCGGCATTTGCGAATCTTCGATTCAAATTGGGTTCTGGCTTGGCTTGGATTTCTGTGGGCGTTTTGTTTTTGTCGTTCTTTTCGAGAGGGCGCGTAAGATGGCATGGATTGGCATGGGTGGGATAGGATGGGATGATTTGATATGATATGCATTCTCGTTATTTTTGGGGGTTGTGGTTTGCTGGATGGACTTGGCTTGGATGCAATGGGTTGGTTGTTTACTTGGCTGGCTGGCTGGTTGATAGGGCTTGGTTTTGCCAGATGAATGAATGGAGGGATGTGTGGATGGGATCGTGATATAAATATGTATGTGTTGGTTTTGCTTGAGTTTGGAATTGAGGGTTTTCTGTGTGTGTGGTGTGGTGGTATTTGATGGGGATGATGTGTGAGGGTTGTGTTGCGAGGGTGGTTTCAAGGGTGGAAAAGCTAGGGAGTGGTGATGGTTGGTTGTATTTTATGTAGTGCTGAGTTGAGTAGATGAATGCCTGGCTTTTGAGATTGGTTTTGATACTTGAATGTCCTGTGATGACAAATGTAAATGTGAAATGCCTGCTAACGGTAGGTGAGATAGGTTGTCTTTGTTTTGATGTCGTTCCTCCTCGGCTACTAGTCCATCTCATTTTGAGCTAATAAATAACATACACAGCTAAACATTCGGTTTTTATCCTAGCAGAGTTGGCTGGGTCGATTTGCAATAGAGAATCCAGGATCATTTGGTGACTTCTCTGAAAAAGCTTTCCTTCAAGACATACTCCACGGAGTAACCACCTGCATTGATTCGATGCATGCAGAAAACATTTTT
Organism: Cadophora sp. M221; assembly: GCA_017366145.1. Lineage (NCBI taxonomy): Eukaryota > Fungi > Ascomycota > Leotiomycetes > Helotiales > Ploettnerulaceae > Cadophora > Cadophora sp. M221. The sequence goes on from JAFJYG010000864.1 coordinate 10,333, forward strand.
TCATTCCTCTATTGTACAATGTGTTGCTTTTTTGAAAACCCCTGATTCTCAACGACTTGCTTTTGGGGGAAATTTTTGTCGAAAAATGAAAGTGCTTGTGCAAGAAGCGCATAATGAAATGCCGTCAAACGGTGCGTGAGGAGCGTTGCCATTGCCTAGGAAATCCTGCAGTCAGTGCTCAGAAGTAACTGAACGTAGCGTAGAGTCAAAAGCTGATTCAACACTGAAAAAATCCTTGCTGGTGAGACCAATCAACACTTTCTTGGCTCTGGACAGAGGCAGATGGATCATTATGGTCGAGGACGTCCTCCATCAGGGGCCAGAACATCCATCCAATGAGCCGCAACACTCTCAACATAGTTACAGCAGGCCTTGCCACCACAGTACAAGATCGCCGTCTTGATTTCTGAAATCTTGTACTTGGGATTCTTAGCCTTGTACGCAGTGCACAGCTTATCCAAGTGGTTGATATCCTTCCAGAGTCTGATATCCGGGCGTACTTCTTCCAAATCATCCTCCTCGGCGGGCACAAGCTTGAACTCAGTAGGCTTGATGATATCGGGATCCCACTCAGGCATACAGGCAGCATCATGGATAACGAAAGTGAAATCCTCCAAGGCGGAGAACTTCTGGAGCGGGTTTTTGACCCATTCATGACACTCCCAAACCATGAAATCGATGGCGAGGTGCTTGATCTTCTGGCAAATGGCGGGTGTGAGCATGTCGCTGTACATATCCATGGTATCGATGCATGCTTGGTCGTTGACCTCAGAGTAGGAGATGTAGATGATGGTGTTCTCGGGGTCGAATTGGGCGTAGGAGTCTCCGGTTGGTTTGTTGATGCTGGCACTCCACTTCTTCAGTGCTTCATTTTGGAATTCCGTGTTGACTTCGAGGAGAGCGGAGTTCTTGGAGTGGATGTCATGCTTATGGTCAGATTTCTACCAGGGCCACCCGTCCTCGCCAACATTGCCTCCGCATGGATCGAAATAGAGGATCTCGATAACTCTCTTATGGTCGCTTGCGTAGGCTGCCGAGATCGATTCCTTGATGACTTTGAAGCGGAGCTCAGTTGGAAGTTTAGGGAATATGGTGAAGACTGCCTCATCGACCAAAAGATCAGAATCATCAGGGCCGGGTGATGACGATGACTTGGGCGAAGAGTAGCTGTGGGTCTCTTTGTAGTGATATCCAACTAACATGGAGTCAGTCATATGTCACAAGGAAGTATGTTAGAGAGTGACTCGCCTTTTCAAATCCAGAACCTAGATCCTCTGATCTCATGCCATTGCCTCTGCGAGAATCATCATGTCCGCTTCCAGCATTCTGAAATAGGTTAGAGTTTGAGAGTAGATCTATGTTCAAGAAAGGATTGAGTACTTACTTGGGGCATGATACCTCGACTTGCGTCAAGCCTACTTTGATACAACTTGCACTTTGCACTGAGATGCCTCAAGTCGATCATAATCTTTCTTTCACTCATTATTGCTGAAGGGATCTGAGCTTGGGAAGTGACTGTAAGGTCCTAGCTGCAACCAAGGAGTCAAGTACTACCCTTCTATCTACCGTCGAAGATCTTAGAAACTTGACGATAACGAAAGATCGCGTAAGGGGTCTGGGGGTACTCAACACAAGATCGGGTGCTGTGTTGAGATTGTTGTGGTGTTTGTTGATGTTCGTTGCTTTGGTAAGCGAGAGGAACCCGAGGTCGAAGAGGGAGAGATCGAGTTTGACCTTTGCAGAGAAACTTCCGAGATCGAGATCGAGAAGTATCTCAAAGTCCTATGAATGGAAGGTAGAGAAGATCTAACGATCTTTTCCGAAATCTCGATCTGAGATCTGAAAGTTGATGTTAGGAGGAGGAAGAACATATGTCGAGTGGGGTTTATGTATGGAAGCGAAAACGCTCGGATCAATGCTAAATGTTTGTTGATGTTTGTTTACACATCAAACTGATCTTGGAGTCAGTGGTTCAGGAGATTGGTGATTCAATTGGTAAGGCTGAAATTTAGGTTTTTTTGTCTGTTCAAGTTTCAGCTGATAACAAATTAGGCCCAACCCGTCTGGGCTCTCGGGTGAGGCGTGACCCTACAGACTTTGGCTTCGACGCTTCGGGTGAATATGACTCTGATAGGTAGATATATGATAGAAGATGTACTTTTAAGTGTCATCAAGGTGAAAGCAGGATGTTGTTACAGTGTTCTATAGGCAACGCTGCAGGAGAGATCGAAAACGCAACAAAATGTGTAAATTGTGCTGTTGCAAGGTCCTAAATGGAATGCATCCAGATACAGTTCTTATCCTTCCCACCCCAGTTCATTATTCGCTTGGTGATTCCATCAATCAAATACATCGTCATAGACAGTTCTCCGAGTATTCTGGACGTCAATCAGAGTTTGAGAAACTCTATCTATGGAGGGATCTAGTCCTGCTTCTTCTTCTCGCCCCCCCCCCGAAGTTCTTGGTTTTTCTGATGAACTTCCTGGAATCTATCACTTTTTTTACACCCCTTGGGACGCTTGAGTGGAGATACTGTCGGTCAGTTTCTGTTCCACTTCTCAGGGAGCTGAAAACATTGCCGATAGTCAGAAGTTGTAGCCTCTTGAATCGATCCATTACAGGTATGATAGATCAATCTTCTTTGCGAACGAAGGGACTCGCATGGACTGTTCTCTGGGCACCCACAGATCACAAAACTAATTTTCAAAGGAAGATTCGGAAAGGTGGTTTAGGAAGGATATTGCCGAGCCGTGGTCACAACAAAAGATGGAATGGCGCCGACAAATGATAGTGGCTGCAAATCTGTCGTGGTGTCTTTTGTTTCAGTCGAAGAATAGTGAGGTATGCAGAAGTTGTGTCTTGTTGATGCTGGTTTTCTTTATCGTTGGCGAAGCTGGAGGCAAGAGCCTAGAGTATCACTTTTTGCACTGGGCATCAAATAAAGAGCTGTGAATTCATTGAAGACATGAAACATCTACCCGGCCTGTGTCTCAAATGATACTCTGAAGTGCCCAGGAATGTTTGATCCGAGAAGTAGGTAATTTAGGGAAATTCCAGAAGTGCTTTCAGTACTCATCAAGACTTGCCCTGTATATCTTCGTAGTTAGGAACAGAAACCTCACTGTAGTAGCACTTTCCTACAAGTTCCCCGCATTACCGGAGGAAATAACGTGAGATCGTCTATTTCCTCTCTGGGAAGCTCAACACAGGTAGGGAGATGCGAAATATTGATTTACCAAGGACTGACAGTCATAAGAATTTCTTGAGGTCCATCCATACCGCCCTCGTCTGTCTTCTTTGAGGTTCCCGAAGTACCTTTCTCATTCATGTACCCCGCATTGCGCCTCAACTCCACAGTGCACATACATGCAGGCATCCTTCGCGGACATACTTCCTATTCTCAATCTTACGCAAGTGACTTATGATTGCAAAGTGATGAGAGAAAAAGTGAGGACTTTAATGAGCTGGGCAACGCCACAAAAATTTAGCCTGAAGTACAGCTCGGGTACCTGTTTGCCCGTAGTGACGACGAATGCTGCAAGTCACTTGACGATAGGTATTGACGAGAGAGTGTGAGTAGGCCTTGAATTGAGAATACGATCGCAATAACTTTGTATAAGAGTTCTCTTGTGCCCAAAACTTTGCTAAGAGTCCAATTGCGCTTCAGTTTGCCGTCGAAAGAATGGCATCTCTCTTGGTCTGGATTTTGCTCCTTGCGAGTTTGACGATAGTAGACTCGGGCCCTGTACTTAGTGACTTTGGGGCTGATATCACACTTCTCACACACGATGATCTTCAAGGTAACAACTTATCCCTTTTGGTTTTTGGGGTGGTTTTTATTCCTCTCAGTAACTTGACTAACTAACTTAACACTAGGCACACAAAATCTATTCAAAGACTCAGGAGTCCTCTTGCTCTCAGTACTACCTCAAAAGGATGCAAATGCGGCATGTAAAGCCCTTGGGGAACGATTATGGTCTCCTGAACTGAAAACAACTTCCATTCAAGTCAACCTAGACTACTTGACGTACGAAGGACAATATTCTGCAGATCAGCAGTATTTTATTGCTCCAAGAACTGAAGATCCTAGAGTCCTTACTGGTAAAGGAAAAGTTAAGAAAGCATCTGGTTCTTCGAAATTGCCAGTTCTGTGTACGCAAACCGCACCATTTTCGAACGCAACGTACAAGGACAACAGCGAGAGGTGGCAAATATCGATAAAGTCAGGCAACGGTATTGTCACAGGGTATGTATCGCAATGCTTCGCGCACAATGCTCTTTGTTAACGGTCTCACTACAGATTTCGCGACCGACTCACGTTCAAATTCCTCGGTGTCAGGTTCGCAGCACAGCCTAAACGCTTCACGTATTCCACGGCCTACAAAGGAACACAAAGTCATCAATCTGCATTAGAATATGGCGCGAGCTGCGTCTATCCCGGTGTTGTAAGTGGTTCAGAAGATTGTCTCTTCCTCAATATTTGGACACCTTATCTTCCTTTTTCTGGAAGCAAGAACAACAAAAAACTCAAGCCTATTATGTTCCATATCCATGGAGGAGGTTCTTCTGGCAGCGACATCGCACTAGACGGCACGAGCCTAGTATCTCGTGGAGATGTCGTTGCCGTTACAATCAACTACAGAGAAGCCAACCTAGGATCTTTAGCCCTCGACGACGGAACCACGAACGGAAGCTGGGGGTTCAGTGACCAGATTGCAGCCCTGGACTGGGTTCGAGCCAATATCCAAGACTTTGGAGGAGATCCGGATCGAATCACCATCACTGGACAATCTTTTGGAGCCATATGCGCAACGAGTATGCTCGGATCCCCAAAAGCAGCTGGGAAATTCGCTGGTCTTATTGCACAGAGCTATACATCTGGTCCGTTTTTCGGTCTTTCATATGCTACTTACTACGATATCCCAACTGTAGCTGCAAATTTCACTTCAGCCGTACTTCTGGAAGCGAACTGTACCAGAAATGGGGATAAGAAAGCCCAGCTCGAATGTCTGCGCGCTCTTCCTGCGGACAAACTCGCAAGTCTCGCCGCACAAGTGAGCCTATTGACGAAAGATGGAACATATCTGACAACAGACCGACTCACACTTGACGGCTCTGCACCAATAGCCAAAGTCCCAGTCTTAATGGGAACTCTACGAGACGACGGAGCGTCACTTGCTCCATACCCTACAACTGGCGGTCTGAGAACGAATCTCATAAACGGTGGTTTCGCAGCACAAGCCGACGCCATCATATCCTCTGGGAAATTCCCTCTCCCACCCGGTCCTGACACTTTACTCAACATCTTTAACGTCACATCCCGCGTGTCGACAGATGTGACATTCGGCTGCCTCTCCGCCGCGACTATGTATGCCGGTGTACATAACAAACTCTTCAAGGTTCCAGACGTCTATTTCTACGAATTCAATCGCTCTTATCAACCTACGGGATGGAAGCCAAACGGTAACGTCTGTCTCCCGCCTTCCACGCCTCAGAAACCACTCGGTGATCTCAACGTCGAGTATTTCAAGTGCCATTCTGCGGAAGTTTATTATACGTTTGGGAGCATCACGAGGATTGGACTTCCATATCGTGATGAGGATGATATGAGGTTTGAGCGGTTTGTTGTTGATTCCTGGACCAGTTTTGCGAGGACGGGGGATCCGAATCCGGAGAGGGGGTTCTTGGTGGCGAGGGGGTTTGGGAGTACGAGGGAGGAGGTTGACAGGGCGGGGAGGTGGAGGCCAGTTGAGAAGAGGGGGAAGGGGTTAGAGATGAGGAGGTTGCAGTTGTCGAGTTATCAGACTGTGTTTGGGGAGGGGGAGCAGTGTGAGGTTTTGGGGGTGCCGGTGGATAGTTATGTGTAGAAATTGTTTGATGTAAGGATTCAAAAGTAGCCCATTAGAGCAGCATAGGCATACAATGGCAATCCGGAACAGTTCAGCAATCCGGCGTACGCAGACATTAAACAAAATCAGACAGCGAGATGAATAACTCACAAAACGACCAAGAAGTTGAACCAACTAAAGAAGTATAGGTCGACGCTCGCTCGTCTTCTGGGGACGTTGCTGCTGCCTGGTCTAATTGTGAAGTCGGTTTCAGAACAGAGAGGAAATTAGATGTCACTGTGACTTGATTGATTCGGTCTTGATGTTGTTCATTAATTCTTCATCCCTCAGAGCTTCCGCATCGTATGTTCTAACACTGTCTTGATACCCGGATCCAGCTCACCTAGAGCAAGTATTGGCTCGACCCATGCCCTCGTCTTCTTTGCAAGTGCTGTCTTGTCCTTCGACTTCTCCATCGATTCCTTCAACCTGTCCAGGAAAGTTCCAAGAGCAATAGGAAACTCTGGCGATGCTGGGTCGATTCCAACCAGAGGTTGTTTGTTGTAACAATTGCAGGTGAATGGATCCACAGGATACCATTCGGTCAGAGTATCCAAAACATGCTGTAACATCTTCGGAAGGCATCTGACTTGATAGAAGAGTGCAAACATATCGAAGAAATCGGCAGCAACTGATGCGTTGAAGAATTGTTGCTTCTTTGCTTCGTCGAAAATGGCCAGAGGAATGGCTCCTTGTAGGGCGGGTGTGTTTATAGGATCCTGTGCAGCTTCCTTGTCCACTTTGACACCTTCCAACATACTCGGCCGTATCGTGTTCATCTTGAAGTCTGGAATTGCGATCACATCCTCTGATCCGAAAGCTGCATCGTCCCCAGCACCCTCAATTTTCATAGCATCATCTGCAATTTCCTCCACATCAATACCTAGAATCTTCCTCCGCATTGCAATCTTTGCTAGGTAAATCATCTCCAGCTTCGCCCATTCAATCCACAGATCCTTGCTCATTGTGCAAAACCGTGCTCCTCTCGACATAAAACTCCTGGCCTCCTTCATATCTGCCTCCGCTTCCAAGCTCCATCTCGCAGCATAGAGCCATAATTCCGCCTTGAGTGGGTGTAGTCGTATTGCTGCGGTCAAAACTGTCTTGAATTTCTTGGTCGCCTTGGCTTGCTTGCAATATTCCAGGTACGACATCCACAGAGCAACATCGCCTGGGTGTTTCTGCGTTCCCCTATCGAAGATCTTGAATATCCTTGCTTGGCCGGTATGTGATGTGCTGCCTTTTATTTTCATGCGCTTGCAACGTTTCTGCCGCAGATTCTCGAGACCAATCTCCCAAGCAGCATACCGAGCAAAGTCCACCGGCGTCGAGCCTCTTGCTAGAACCTTGTGTTCGAAGGATGACCTTTTGGTCACCAATGACCGTATTTCATCCTGCAAAGTCTAGTTAGTAGGGGCCTTTTTTTTCCTTTTTCGCAAATCTAAAGTTCATTGGGAGACAAGGCTGACAGACTAACCTCGTTAAATATCTTCTTCTCCTTGAACTCTTGCAGTTGAGGCACTGCTTGTTCCAAGTAGAAACGAGCTTTATCGGATGCGCCGGACATTTCTTGCGGGCGAGTAGTGAGGATGTAATGTTGTTTGCGACGGAGAGTTGAGTCTTGGAATTGAAGAGAAGTGAAGCTGCCGTTCCGTTTTTCGAATAATTCAAATGCAAGCTAGCGGTCGCTAGCGTCTCATGCCGCGCTTGGCCTCATTTGGCCAAGGTCTCAGCCTCGCCAGCCACCCTTGGCAACCTTTTATGGGGTAAATTGGTTATCCGATTGTTTGTCTCATTCTCGCATCATCCACACCTCCATAAGAGCGCGGGAGCTCGGCTGGTGTCAACAGCGTCAACAGCTTCACTTTTCTTCTTTTCCATTGTCTGTCTCTCACCTCAACCACCTCCGGATTCCTCGGATGTCGTTCGTTTGGATGTGAAACTCTCCCCGTTCAATATGCCGCCCAAATACAAGGACAAGGACGGCGAAGTCTTGCTCAGTTTCTCAGGGAAATGGATCAGTTGGGCGCATACGGCAGCTGCATACAGTAAGTCGCAATTGGGGGGTTTTGGGCACGCATCTTGCTGACAATTCCTCCAGCTGCTTTCATCAGTGCGCTAATTGTCGGCGTCTCGCTGCATTACCATAAGATAGTACAAAACGAGTACTATGGCTACCCGCAGGTCTGTAGACAGCTTCCTCATGTTTCGTTTTACAACAGAACTTTGGCTGACTTCTCGTTATAGGAATGGTTTCCCAGTGTGTCTGCCACAATCGGTGATCGATACCCGGAACGGTCGTTTTTCATGCTGTTCATAGCTATTACATCAGGTACGGAAAGGAAGTACGGTGTCGCAGAAAATGCAATTGCTAATCGACGCAGGTCCTCGATTTGTTCTAGTTGGTTTATGGTACCTCCTCACGGCGCGACCGAATGCGACACTCCCCAAAGTTGTGGCAGGAATGGGTGTATTTCGAACATTGACATGCGGAGGATGGACATATGTTACTTCTACAGATGATCACGACTGGCACGACATTTTCATGATATCATACTTGGTTGCGACACTTCCATGGACGCTGGGATGCCTAGCATTAAGTCCAGCAAATGCGAAAGCAGTGAGATATAGGAAATATCTCGCCTCAGCTTTCTTCGGCACTCTCGTACCTCTGATCTACTTCTTCATCCAACATAAAGTCCACCAAGTCGCCGGAGGTATGTCCGATGCATCATCTGATTTAGAAATCACTAACTGAAATTCTAGCCTACACGATTTATGCTTTCTTCGAGTGGGCCTTGATCTTGTTTGATGTGGGATTTGATGCTGTTACAGCTCTTGACTTTGATACCTTCGAGTTGGTCGTCAAGGACGTCAAAGGTTCGAGTAAGGGGTACGTTCGATGGCTTCCGAAATAATTCGTGTATACTATGTTTAGGCGATGTATGTCATTATGAAACATTCTAAACGTTATTTGTGTAGAAACAACAAGATGGTGGCCGATGCTGTTCTTGAAAAGGAGTATGTGATCTCGCCATTCCGAACCCGAAATGACGCTAACTCTCAACCAGGAAGGAGAAACAGGCTGGCCAGGTTTTCAGCCAAACATTTGTATGGGCTGAGGCTATCGACACGGCTGCAGATGTTTACAATGGGGTATGTTCAATGTTTGTTATTCGGATTTCGCATTGAAGCTAACAGTATAGTTTGTCTTCTGGTCAATGCTGACCTCGCTGGGATTGCTCGTTTGGTGTAAGTGAAGTTTTCCGGCTTAAAAAGAAAACGAAAGTCTAACACATCAAGATTTCCCCCTGTGGCATATGGGCATCTCCGGCTACGAAGTTATGGTCATGTCCACGGTGTCGCCATTCATGCTGGCAAATCGTAATTTGCGCTCGTTGGTCATGAAGAATCTTCGAATCTGTCACTTTTCAGCTCTCGCCGGATTACTCGCATATCAAGTGACGGACCCAGTTCTTCGATTATTCATCGTTGGTTTTGCTGTCTGGATGTCTTGCCTGTCATGGGCTGCAACTTGGTATTCTGAAGGTGGCCAACCAGGTCGTCTTGAGTCGAAGATTTTGGCATGGACGATCGGGTTGATTGCTTCTAGCGTTGTGAAGTTCGCATGGCAGACGAGCAATCCAATTTGGCCAACATCCCATTCATCAAACGGAGGGTGGAATGGCGTCGGTCTCATCCTAGCTATCCTGGCAGTCCTTCGATCCACTCGAAGAGTCCCAAATGCTGGAAGCGATTTAGCTATTCAAGGACGCCAGGAGGGGTCATCAGTCCTTGCTGCACTGGGTATTGCAGGTTTGTTTTTTGGTCTGCATTCCCTACTGTCCGACTCCAGTACGATGATTCTGTGGGTTTGGGAAGGATATCCTGTCCGCGGTCCTATTTCAGCGCCCCATGGTGCTTGGACAATTGCGGCGATGGGAGCCGGCTTGATTGTTGGCCTATTCAGCGAAGCTATTGCTCGAAGCTGGTCGTTTTATGGGATTGGTTGCATCGGTGCTGCTATGTTGACGCTGTATAGCAACTGGAAAGGCTACTATGGAGCACTGATCTTGACCGTGTATCTCATGGCTGCGTCAGTGCCTTTGATCGGATCAGCAGCCAGAAAGAGTCCTGCTACTACATTTGGCTTGGGCTTTTTGGCATACAACTTCCTGGTCTTATTCCATGTTTGGGTTGTTGCTTACGCATTTGTGCCTGGCGGACCACTTGTCCGCGAGCATACTGACTGGGTCATGACTGCCATGATGCTCTTCATTGGATGTGGTGTATTCTCCTCCATGTCATCCACCCCCGCAGCTCAGCGCAAGCGCTTCAATGCTTTCTTGAATTCTCGAAAGCAGCGTTCATACTATCTGTATGTCCTTGGAGTTCTCCAGCTTCTCTCGGTCTCGATCGCCTACTTGCGATTCCCAACATACGACTATGTGCCATACCACAAAGACGAAAAGATTCTCACAGCAGGAATCTGGACCATCCACTTCTCACTTGATAACGATATGTGGTCTTCCGAATACCGCATGCGGGACGTCATCAAGGAACTCGAAATCGATGTCATCGGTCTTCTAGAATCCGATCTTCAGCGTATCATCATGGGCAACCGAGACACTACTCAATTCTTAGCTGAGGATCTCGGAATGTACGTCGACTATGGACCAGGACCCAACAAACATACCTGGGGCTGTGCACTTCTGTCAAAGTTCCCAATTGTGAATTCGACGCACCACCTACTCCCCTCACCTGTCGGTGAACTAGCACCAGCCATTCATGCAACTTTGGACGTGTATGGCGAATTCATTGATGTATTTGTCTTCCATTCAGGACAAGAAGAAGATCCCGAAGATCGACGTCTACAAACCGAGTACCTCTCCAAGTTGATGGGCTCCACACCCCGTCCCTCCATCCTCCTCTCCTACCTAGTCACCAAGCCTTGGGAAGGCAACTACAACACCTGGGTATCCGAAACGAGCGGCATGCACGACATCGACCCAACAGATTGGGACAGATGGTGCGAATACATCCTCTACAAGGGCTTGAGGCGCACGGCATACGCTCGTGTAAGCAGAAGCACCATCACAGACACCGAGATACAGGTCGGGAAGTTCAAGGTCGGGGAAAAGGAAAGCGATCGCCCAGATGTGCGGAATTCCCGCATTAGCGAGAGTCAGGTCCCTGAAGGCGAGCGTTTCCCGCAGCTGTTTAGGGGCGAGGGTGTTAGAGGACATGCGTATCATGTCTTCGACGAACCGAGATACTTTGGGTATTAGGAATCAAGCGCGGCTTCGTGGTGATGGCTGGCTAGACACTACTACTGCAGGTAATGGAAGTATGTCATCGTGGAGGAAAAAAAATTGGTTTCCTTGGTAGTGGTTGGAAGGGGTCGGGTGCATGGCTTGCTGGATTGGATTGGGGAGGGGTAAGGAGCTCATGATTTCGAGGCAATAGTAATGAATGGCCTAAGAATTGGCTGATCCTGTGAGATATGAACGAAGGAAGGGTACGTAAGTTCCTAAGGGTTGTATGTATGATAAAGGAAGTAGGACGAGTATGTGTATATTGAAGAGCGATAGCAATCTACTTACATTACACCTGCCTTTCTCTGTTTGTCCAAACTTCCCACTTTTCTCAGCAATACCTCATTTCTGCTCTGACTCCCCAAAACCATATGTTTCCACAAAAATTCCAAGTTAAGACTAACACAATCTAACCCCCCAATTCAAATCATAAATTCGCGCTTCCTTTCCATGTCCCCGAACCTTTTCTCTTCCCTTCCCATTCATCCCATCCCATCGTACCCGATAACCTCGGTGTCGCCAAGCCCTCAACCACCACTACGCCACCATTAACTCTGGAGAAGAACTCCCTCAAAAAAACAACTTCGTGATCTGTGCGATCGCGCACAAATGAAGCTATCCCCAAGTAGCTCCACAACACCGGGGATCTGCGCTTCCGGTTCGCGCGCGAGACCTAATCTGGGGAGGCTTAGTGGCC
>JAFJYG010000865.1:0-22195 GCA_017366145.1 Cadophora sp. M221
ATCTCACGCAAAGTAGGACGAGTTTTTAAAGAGTTGCATTGGGCAAATGATTGCTTGCAAGACTTTGTTTCAAAGCGAAATCTTTCAAAGTTGGGATATCATATTTAAATTGTAGTAAAGAATTATATAATTAGGCGGGGTTGTGGTGTTGGACATGCTGTTTTCGGCGGCTTTGGTCGCTGTTTTACGCGGGCTCGAACCCCAGAACACACCCATCACATGTCGAGCCCTGGTGCTCAACTATCGGCAGATCATCGGAGCCCGGAAGCTCCAAGCGCTCAGGACATCAACTAACGATTTAGCGACCAGCCCCAATTGCATGCATTATTCTATGTACCACCCTAGATTTAATTAGGAGTTGATCACCCATGACGCTCCATTAATACCTGAACCCAATGCTTTTGCTTTAAAACTAACTCATTGATCCATTCCTGAGGTATGCGATCCCATTCCTCCAAAACCATAACTTCCATCTCAACCTCGGTTGTAGGCTGTCGCCGACGTCTGTGCAATGCCTGCTTGATCCTCCAGCACTTTTCAATAGGATTCATATCTGGGCTTGTAGAAGGGTGCAGCATCAGTATAATTCCATGCGCAGTGCGGTATCTGGTGCAGCAATTGCGTGTAGACTTATGACCGTGAGCTGCGTTGCCATCTTCCATGAATAGTGGCTCTGCAGAGGGCCGAAGTTGGTGTGTTACCTCTGCAAAGGCTTCCAAGATACCCTCAATGTACGGCGCAAGCACTTGAGCCAAATAATCTGCCTGTTTAAAGGCACCGTTCTTACCTGTTCCCTTGAGAAATACCAAAGGGCTCTTATATCCATATCCAATTGCACCCCACGCGTTGACCGGTGTTGTTCCTCCGCGGTGAAATTGATGCTGTATACAAGTAGGGCAAGTCCTTTCACCCCTTTTGCGCGTTACTCTCTGCTTTACAGTTCTTCCTCCTACTAGAAATGTAACCTCATCAAACCAGAGGACCTTTAGCCACTCCACCGTCCAAAACAGGTGTGTAATAGCCCAGAGTAAACGTGCCAGAACCTGGGCGGCGGTGAAGTAGGGCTTTTGGCAAGCCACACACCGGAAATATCCCCTCTGCTTGAGCCTTCTGTCTAACGTCTCTACGCTACACTCCAATTGTAGCTCGTTGTGAAGGCTGACTTAGTCCAGGACCTATTATTCCAGCTTTCAGACAGATATTCAATGATCTCGTCGACCTGAGTATCGGTGAGGAGGGAGGGTCTGCCCGTGCGGCTGATTCGTGCGCGTTCCGGCGCGTCGTAATTGAGGATTTTCGTAATTGTGGACTTTCCAAGCTTGTACCGCGTCATAAGCACCTCAATTGGGACCTTAGCAAAGCCATACAACTGGCGTATCGCTTCCTTATGCTTTGTAGGGATCTCGTCACCCTTCTGGTGATCAAAATCGAGTGGGGGAGTGGCTGGAGGCATGGTTGGTGTTTTGGTGAGGTTCGCTAAAAACACGGACTTTTGGTTCTAGGCTCGTAAGCATCACCTCGAGGTGACTCTTCTAGCCCTTCCTCATCCTCATCCACCTCCACCTCCACCTCAAGAAACTGAGTTCTCAGCCATGGCGGCCACCCTTCTAACCATTGAGGCCCACACCCCTCGAACATACTTAGATGTCATCCGTCCCCGAACTCTTGCAGCCATCACTTGTCACCAACGCACAACAGTCTCCTTCCACTCCTCTGCACCGTTCACTGTTAATGACAACGGTGTTGTCAGGATCACTCCCTGCCGCAGCAGTCGAACTCCGTCGTCCTCATGCCCCCAATACGGCACGCTCTCGTCCAGCTACGACTGCCAAATTCCTCAGTACAGGACCTTCATCAACGTATCGAGCGTCGTCAACGCAAACCGAAGGAAAAGCGTCCACCCGGATATTACCTGAATCTCATTGAACAGCACGATAATCCCAATGCTACGATCAAAAATAGCTATGCTGATTCGACCAAGGATAATCTTTCGTGTATCAAAAGCAAGTTTATCAGGTATGTGAACGATACCCTCAAATCCAAGCACTATTGGTGTGGTCAGCTATTCTAACTCTCGAGCAGGTTCTGCGATGATGAAATCAAGAAGAATTGGCGCTTAGTAATCCGGGACTGTTCCCAGGGGACTACACTGGCATTCCTGAAGCACATCCACGACGTGGACAAGGTGAACAAGAGGGGCGCGATGCAACAATACATAGCTCAGTTCAAGATGTTATTTAACAGAGAGAATGGCCGTCATATGGATACCAATATCGGGAAAGAGGCCTTGAAAGTAAGCTGCTCCCGAATCTTTGCTGCTCGTTCATTCTAGGGGTTGCTGACACCTGCAGTACATCGACACGTTCGGGCTCGATAATACCGTTAAGTCGAAGCCTGTCTTGGGCGTGGACGACCTCCTCCTCTTGCTGAATCACCACTGGGCCCGTGATACTTCTACATTTCCTACAGAGCGGCACCGGGTGCAATTCGCATTGATCATGCTCCTCCTCTTTGGCACCGGGTGCCGGCCGGCAGAGCTAGTCGATGCAAGAAAGAAGAGGAAAGACGATATCGATTCGGAGGACGATGATCTTGAAGTCTTCGATAACGACGATATCGTTGCTATTGGCAAGAATAATGACGAGAGCGGTCCCGAGAGCAATAAAAGCACTAGTAGTTGCGATGAAGGCGACGTTGCTATGAGCGGGATGGGGGAGGACATTAGACACTTTGACGCGATCTGCTATGAGGATGTGCGCCTGCTAGTTGTGCGCAGTCCCGACAATGGAGGACGGGATGTGCTCGCTATGGAGGTTACGATGGCTCATCACAAAGGACACAAGAGGCGCCCAAAGCCGTGAGTTGACTGACCACCATGAACATGCGCTCTAGTTATCGAACTGACGGACCCTGCAGTACGATATTCTTCTTCACCGAAGTAGACGATCCTATGTTCTGTCCTATCACGCACCTTGTAGCCCTTGCCCTCGCGGATAACGCTTTTGAGGCGCCGAGCCTGAGCACTCCCAGGCGCGTCTTCGAGCACAAGGTTTGGGGCCCGGTCTTATGCACGCCGCTGCGCTGGAAGCAGGACAAGCTCAAGACGCCAATCTTTCGTCGAGATGAGGAGAGGGCTCTCCCATACTCTCAGTTTCAGAACTGCCTCAATCGCCTTGGGCTTGCCGCAGGCTTTCAGGAGAAGCTGACCAGCTACTGCTTTCGACGTGGAACAGCCAACGTCGTTGATCGTAAGTTTGTCCATCGCAGCTCGGCGGGCTCGGCGCAGAGACAGCTTTCGCTAACACAGACGTTCGTGGTATCTAGGTACTGCCACCGACGCTGTTCGAGATCAGGTCATGCGACACAACCCGAACTCGGCCGTCTACAATGGGGCCTACATCAACGAGCGTGTGCGGTTCGATGTCCAGTCTGCCGTCCTCGAGCGTCCCTCTGCCGACGGCGTCCTTCGCATGCTGACGCACATGAGTCTCATGCGCGATCCCCGTGCCCCGATCCACGTCCCCGACGACGTCCTGGCCGCGCTTCCTCCCGATCCCAATATTACCGCCCTCGAGCAGGAGCGAGAGAAGTTGAAGGCTGGCGCATACAGAGTTCAAGGGACGGACGTGGAGGCAGAAGTAAGGCGACTTACCACCGCCATCGGCAGTGCGAGGAGCCGGCGTCGGAACATCATCTCTGAGGAATACCGGGCAGATTACTTCCGCCGCCGCCCAACGGAAGACATTGAGCGACAGAACCGCGGACAGGAGGAGGAAGAGCATATCGAACCCCTGGTTCAGTACCACATCCCTCAGAGAAGACAACTTGTTGACCTCATCTGCACTCGCATCACCGATATCACCCTCCAGGACGCTGTTGACCGCCGCATTGAGACCGCCGAGCTGATGCAGGCTCTCTGCGGCTGTCGTGAGGTCGCCTCGCGCTACCGACTTCCCGTCGCCCAGCCTTCACGAACTTTTTTCAAGGAAGAGTCTCCTGAGGTTGGACCTCTCGCTCCTATCTTTCCCCTCGTCTGTGGCAAGACTCAGTGCCTGTTTTGTATTGGAGACGAATCGAGGAGCTACGAAGAACGTGTGGGTTCCTATTGCCGCCCTTCGAAGATGATGGATCATGTTGAACGCGATCACCTTAAAGGAAAAGATCCACGGGCCAAAATAGAGTGTTGTCACCCTACGTGTAAATCTCAGGGGCTGGTTCTCGAACACTTAGAGCATTTCAAAAACCATGTGCAGAGTGTGCACGGCATCAAGCTTCGCGAACCAAGGTTTGTGCATACAATAAAATAGACTACGATATGGAATTCGAAGAACAGCTATATGATTAAAGAACAATACAAACAAAACCACGAATAATACCCACTTCTCTGTTTGATTAGTTAATTAAATAAGCTTTGTTCTAAATATAACCTATCGTAGTGTAGTCTCTTGGTTTCCTAATTAGGAAAGTATAACGTCCTCTTTTGAAGAGCCATCACGCCATCCAAAAGGTCGCTAAAGAAGTCTAATTAGGCTAAGCGTATTTCAGAACAATCGAAGGACATGGCCTAGTTGCTCCCCCCAAAATCATAGAAATCATCGAAATCAATTCTTATTCAAATCACATTCCAATCACCTGATCTCTTGAATCCTCACAACATTCTCAACATTATCGAAGTCGAGCAAGGCGGTGATTTTGGCAGTGGGTGTGGCCCGAAAGCAGGCTCCGGGCGATGCCCATCTTCGAACGCTCGGTTTACGCTAAATGCGTCTTCTCCAGAGGTCTTGCTTTTTGTGTGGGAGTACAGAGTACGAAGTAGCATGCCGGAGAACCAAGTTTGGAGTCTCTGCGGTCACGAATAGTGGTAACATTCCCGTAGCGGGAGCAGTCCCGTGATACGAGGATCTGTTTGCAGGCGTTGAGCGCTTTGAATGGTGCCACTTTGCATAGCTCTCCTATCCGCCAAGATTGAAAGACATTGCACTCAACGCTACTGTTAATGATATCCTCTTGCAGAAGTCATTACTCCATTTCCTTTGTCCAATAAAAGATACAAGATTTCTAGGTCGCGTTCTTTGTTTGAAGTATTCCAGCCATCTAAAAGCTCGCTTCTTCTAAGAGTCATCCTCATTTATGCCGCCGTGTAGGGGACCTCGTTTCATTCATTTTGCTATTATCTTTAAGACCTTGAATCACATGTCACTTAGTGTTTGTTGAATGCTGTTTGTAGTCAATACTTCGTTTGTAGATACGCGTTAGGTCATCACCTTTTAATACAAGTATCCTTTAGATGCAGTTTCTCGTTCGTGTTTTGGACATCCGGTTTCATTGTAGAGTGAAGACATGTTCACTTTGCGGTATGGAGACTTCCTTGCAATTTTAGCTTATCATAAATGCCCTCCTCTCCTGGTTCACCATCTCCTCTTTCACCATCTCCTCTTTCAAATTGCTACCTCACCCATTGAAGTTACCTTACCCAGCGCAAAACGACAAAAATGTCCGTCCCAAAGCCTTATCTCTGGCCTCAACCACAAGACGGTGCCTTCCCTTCCCTTGGTGGTCTCCGATCCGCAAAATTAATTCATCGCTTAAAACAGATCGCTCGTGTCAAGGCGAATGGAGTTGAAGATCACGTCGCCCTACCACAATTAGTGGTATGTGGTGATCAGTCTGCTGAAAAAAGCTCAGTCCTGGAGGGTATCACAGGCATTCCCTTCCCCCGACAAGATGGTGTTTGTACGAAGTTCGCTACAGAAATCATCCTCAGTCACAACACCAAGACAAGTAGCATTGTCGCCACGATTATCCCACATAAGTCACGCAGCGCAACGAAGCGTCAGCAACTTCAACACTACCACCGGATCCTTGCAGATTTTTCGGAGTTGCCTGGCGTAATTGAGGATGCTAGTTTGTTGATGAAGCTGAGAGGTAGTGGAACGGATGATGGTCTCGCATTTGCTGAGGATGTACTCCGGATCGAAGTGGTCGGGGATACTGGACTTAATCTCACGATCGTGGATCTTCCTGGGCTGATTGCTGTTGCGAGTGACGAGCAGACGGATGAAGATGTTCAGCTAGTTGCAAGACTAGTTGATTCGTACCTCGAGAGCTCGCGAACGATCATTCTCGCGGTTGTTCAAGCCAATAACGACATTGCCAATCAAGGGATCATCCAACGAGCACGGAGGTTCGATAAAGCTGGCTTGAGGATAGTGGGTATCATCACGAAGCCTGACCTGATCAACAAAGGGACTGAGAAGCGCATTGCACTTCTCGCAAAGAATCTAGACACAACGAAGCTCAAGCTCGGATACTTTTTATTGAAGAACCCCGATCCTGAACAACTCGACGAAGGAATCAGCTCGTTTGAGCGAAAGCGGAAGGAACTTGAATTCTTCTCATCAGCTGCTTGGAGTGTACTTCAACTTGATCCGGCCCGTCTCGGTGTCGATGCGCTTAGAGAGTTCCTACAGGATTTACTCGACAGGCATATCGAGAGAGAGCTCCCAAAAGTCCGTAATGAGATTCAAACTCTCCTTGCCTCTACAGAAGCTGAGCTTGCGAGCCTCGGAGATGAGCGTCCAACGCTGGCACATATGCGCATATTCCTCACTCGCTGCAGTATGGAATACTGTAATCTCGCTCAAGCTGCTCTTGATGGCAACTACCACGACCGCGAGAGGAGCTTTTTTGATGGCTCCGAAGGGTACGCCATGCGTTTGCGAGCAGAAATCCACGAACTGAATAGTGCTTTTGCGGCTTATGTGCGTGAAAAGGGATCGAAGAGGAAAGTTGTGAACAACGACCAGTCGGAAGGTGAATCTGACTCTGAAGACGAACATGAATCTACAGATGACCAACTTCAGGTGTCGCAAAAGGAATTTGATCTCTGGGTCAAAGAGGTATGTACACTTGCAGTCCCCCTTATTGGTCAGCTCTAAATTCTGGCAGACCTATATCCACACTCGCGGCCGCGAGCTTCCTGGCAACTATAATCATTTTCTCCTTGCAGACTTGTTCCACGAGCACTCAAGTCGATGGCCAGATATCGCCAATCAACACTTCACCAAAGTTTTTCGGATCATATCAAACTTCGTGGAGAGGGCCTTGACGAGAGTCATTTTGGAAGACAACATAAGACAAGAGATTCTGTTCATCGCCATAAGCAAGTTGGAAGAGGTGAGGAAGCTAGGCCATGATGAGCTTTAAAAACTCCTCGAGGACGAGAAGCGTCAACCAATCACGTATAACCATTATTATACCGACAACATCCAAAACGCTCGCGAGGACTCGCTGAGAGAACAAATCCAAAAGGTCATTCGGGGAGCAGTGGAGGATGACTTCAATGGCAAGTTTCATGTCAGCAATACACCAATGGACGCCGAAAGGCTCTTTTCGTCTCTTGAGAAAAGAGTGATTGTGAACATGGATGCTCAGGCCTGCGTAGAAGCTGTGGGTGGACTCAAAGCATACTACAAGGTCAGTAAGCTGCACGTTCAAAAGGCCTAGCTTACAGATTATCAGGTCGCGATGAAGACATTCGTTGATAATGTCTATCGACAAGTAATTAAACGGCATCTACTTGCAAATCTCCCTAAGATATTTGCACCAACTTCAGTGGTTAACTTTTCTGACGAGGAACTGAGACGTGTCGCCGCGGAGCCTGCTAAACAGAGGGATAGAAGAGCGGCTCTCTTCGCCCTCGCACAGGGTTTCCGAGATAGTCTAATCGACCTGCGGAATTGATCATCTTTGCTTCAGTGCTCACAACAAGTTCAGTCTCGTTTCGTTTTCTCGTTGTTTTACACTTGCAGCCACATCAGTCCGAGGTCGGCGGTTTCGAAGCCTTGCAAAGATAATTGTTGCGTCTGGAAGGACAACAACCTCGGCTCACGGTCGATGAAGGATGCGATCGTTGTCTGGCTGGGCGAAGGACAGCTTTAGACGCCTTGACAATTCGGAGGGACCATGGTAGCTGTGAGGCGAAGGGGTCATGTGGGATATGGCGATAAATTCCTCGGATTGTCTACTCCTTTCAAACTTAAAGTACTAGTGGCATAAAACAGCAAAATCAGAGCAACAAAAAGCAAAAGAAAAGGCGGCGAAGGGGCCGCAAGAAGTGATAAATACAATTGACAAAAGTACTGCTATCAACTGCTATCAAAACCATGGGTGAGACCTAAACCTTGATACCCCTACTTTTCGATATGGAGCCTCTAAGCACTCCCGACATTTTCCAGCCCACTGAATTTTGCCTCCACACGATGTGCAGACTCTGGCATTTATCACCCTTTCAACGTATCCTTTCGTCGAGCCAACTCCATGACCTTCTCCTATCATCTTAAGACGGTCTTGGTTCTGTTGGAACAGGATGCCCAGACTCTTCAAATAGTCGACAGCTGGGTCTTCCTTTTGCGAATGGCCAGGGAGGTGGCGTGTGTGCTGGTACTGTCCTGGGCTGCGTTGTATGCTAGTCCCAGGACCAAGCTCTGAATGCGGCGATACGTCAAGGTGTCTTTGACTAGGAGATGTGGTTAAAACATGGGATCCATTTGAATCTCCCTCTCTATCAGATTGTTGACGGCGATGTCTGTTGCTTCCTGCACGGATCGCAAGAGTAGCGACCGTAGTTGCTGCTGCCTCTTTAACAGTCCTAATATGATACTTCCGGTGGCGATTTAAAGTGGTTCTTTGTATGAAGGTCTTCTGGCAGTGTGCGTAAGGGCACTTGTAAGGTCTCTTGCCTGAATGAATTTGACGATGCCTTCCAAGGGAACTAGAGCTACTAAAAGACTTCGGAAATTTAGCTTATATTTAACAATTAGAACAAAGTGAGTTACTTTTCCACATGTCTCACACATATGAGGCTTCTCACCGGTGTGTGCTCTTATATGTATGATTAAGTTTGAAGGTTGAGTGAACCGCTTTCCACAATTTGGATACTCGCAAACATGAGGCAGGTCGCCAGTGTGGCTGCGTTCTAACGGATAGTTAATATAGAAACTGCGAGTAAATATACAAATCCTTACCATGGCCACTGCGATCACTGTTCCGTGTGAACCTCATGGAACAGTAATTGCAAGAAAAGGGTTGATGAGCGGATTTATTATCAGCTGTTTCGACATTGACGAGACTTTGAATATCCATAATAGCACGTAGAAAAATCAGGGTGCTTCACCCTGCCCAGAAATAAATGGACCAGGATAGTCGTCGGTGAGAGGATGAAGTGAGGCGAACCAGCACAGCAGCGGTGAAAAGTTAGGAGAGGAGGAGGGCGTATACAGGTTGCCTTGTTCTGCGACTCTTATATATTGAACTGGTTCTCATAAGAAACAAGAGGTGCGTACGTCTTTTATCAGGAAGACCACGGCCAGGTCGGCGTAGCGAGACTAGTCGCTTTTAGAATCCGTGGAACTGCATCCGGACGGTCTATTATAAGGCAATCATTAATAGACTAACCTTTATCTCATGTGCATGTCTAGGGGTGTGTTTCAGGGACGCCACAATCAATGGACTTGACAGAGGCCAGGAACTGACAGGGACGGCCGACTGGTAGAGGCCTGCAATCTATGCTATACGGGCCAGGGGGGATTCACATATCTGCTCTTTTGCCATTCATATTAGGTCTCATATTATTAGACTTGGAGCTGGGGTCGTTGTTTTTGAAGATGAGACTCTTAATATGCGTTTTCTATCTTGAACTAGCCTCATCAAAGCATACTAAACATCCCACGTATTTACATGTACGGCATGCGTCTTCCTCATATCCAGTATCTTCTTCACAAGAGCAGCAGTAGAGCCTTATGTTGCTGGTAGTGTCTTCGTCTCGGCTTCTCTCCTCAAGCTGATTTCTTCTCAGAAATGACCGATATCTTCCACCTCATAGCATTGCTCATCTCCCAAACACTTTATATCTGCCCGTTTGGGTGTCTGTTCGTGGAGTTCATGCTTTGAGGTCTTGGTGGTGGGCTGAGGCTGTCTATTCCCTGTAACTGTTAACATATCACACTATCCGTGGCTTAAGAAAACTCACAGGCGATCTTGTGAGCGAACTGGTATAGCCGCCTCAGGCTTAGGACGAGCTTGTAAATTTCACTGATCCCAATAACGAAAATAAAAGCAGGTGGTAGGATGAGAGCATTGATAACAGTGGCAAAAATGATACCAGCGTTAAGTATAATTCCAGCAAACAAGGTAGAAATGCCTTTCATAATCAAGGTAATCCCTGTGAAGATGGAGTGAATGCCTTCGAGGATAAACCAGAACCCTTCGATAAAAAGACGAGATGGCCGTTCCGAGACAGGTACGATTCTCGACATATTAGAGGTATCCTATCGTGAGAATGATGTCTAGCGGGTAGATATGCTTCGTGGGTGTGCGTAAGGCAGATTGAATACCGGGAGTAGTCACGTAGAAGCTGGGGAGTAGTTTGTTCTTATATATACTGACGTGGGCGGTGGTTGACCTTAGGCTGGTGTGAAATGTGAGTAGAGAGAAAAATTCTCACATCGACTGGTGCATGTGGGCATAAGTAGAGTCCTGAAAACGTTAATAATTTACAATTGAGCGTCATTTGATCCCGAACTTTCCTCCAAGTACCTGCATTAACCTCAGGGTTCCGTTCACCTGACTCGAAAGGCCCTTTGAATGTCTTGCCAAAGATATCTAAATAGTAGAAATCGCTTGCAGTATTGTTGGATCAACAACCTCCCTGCCCACTTCCTTTCCAAGACTTCCTCATGCACGGAGATCTCACGAGTGCAGCCACTCAGAACATAGCCCCGACCCAGACTTGAGATTGCTGGCCAATCTCCTGCCAGATGGATTGAATTAAACGCATCTCGGCTCAGCCCATAATTCCACAACCAGGTCCATAGCCTGCTGTATCGGCCGTCGTACTCCGCGAGCAGCAGAACTCCAGACAGAGAAGTCTCTAGTTTGTCCGAATAGAAGTCTGTAGCTTGATAATCTCCCGACACTCGGAAGACTTCGGGCGATACTTTCAACAGGATTTTGAATTCATACTAGCCCATCGGTCAGCTAGCGCAAGAAAATCCTGGTCAAAGAACATACAGGCACAGTTACTGTCTCAAAGTTACCAGTAGTGCCGTAAGTCACAGTCATCTCACGAGTAGGCGTGGTCCCAACTGGAATTGACCTGCTGGAGGTGATCGTAGTGCAGCTGCGGCCAGTCATCATGCATGGAATATGGCATGCAAGGGGGCAGTGGCAAGTGGCGATTTCCTCAGGGTCTGCGTGAGAAATGAACCGTTATGGTCGGTGAGAGGATGAATGAAGTGAGGCGAACCAGTACAGCGGTGAGAAGGTTGGGAGATGAGGAGGGCGTGTGCAGATTGCCTCGTTCTGTGGCTCCTACTTATACGGGCGCTGGATCCCCATGTTTTGGAGCGGAAACAATCCCTCCAGAGGCACACGGGTGGTTGGTTGAACAGTGACCGTCCGTTCAACTAATCTCACATGAGAACAATGAAGCGGATCGAACTAGGTCGAACATATTGGCGAGAATAACTGAGATGCGGGGTTTAGAATTTGTGAAAGTGGATATGCAGGGTTTCGTAGCTCCACATTTTTACCTAACGCTAAGACAGCGAACTTTGAAAGTTCGCTGTCTTAGCGCCGCCGCTTCTCTTCCCTTTTTGAATGAGCGAACTGCCTGGTCCACGCTTTCAGCTTCCCCTTTGCATGTAAGATGGATGAGGCCAAATTCAAATCAGGCTGTGGTAGCCATTCTTTCTATATATCGTTGCAAGACCAAAAGGCGTTTGCCACGCTGAAGAGAAATTCGCGACCTTCGTATCAAACTGTTTCAAAGGAACATGCCACGCACGTTCACCTCTTCGTACAGCATGATTGGCACTGGGCAGCTGTTCAAATATCCATCTCCCCGTTCCCGATGCAAGATTTTCCCGGACAAATATTTTATTCGTGTCATCTGCGGTATACCCTGTGTTGTCAGACACCTGGGCCTTCCATCGGCCTCATCAGCACTGTTGCTCAAGACATTTATGACCTTCGATATCGACCTACCCAATGGGACTTCTCAGTCAAGAGCTGGTGAGTTGTAGAAGTATCCCAGCCTGATTAATGAACTCAAAAGTTGTAGTCATACTTGTGATCCTCTTGGTTCGCTGGTTGATACTGAAGCGAAGCCTTGTGTGAAGAGGGTGGAAGATGCCCTGTTGGTATATCAGGGCATCACGAGTAGTTCACGTCGAGACAAGCGGCGAAGGTTGAACGTTCCCTACCAGCTTGTTCTGAACGGCGGTGTAGGTGAGAATGACAATGCCGAACAGGACCCTTGGAATCAACTGGTTTCCCAGTCCGTTGCTGGTAACGATGAGACTGAGTACGTTGTATGGAACGAACTCGACCTCTGGAGAAGCAATGACGACCATGAAACGGCCGAGAGCAACAACAATCACTCCAAGGCTCGCCAAGAAACGGAACAAGATCAAAAGGCAATCGAAATCCTCACCAAGAAGATTCAGAAAGGGATAGAGATGAAGACTTCTCGGAAGAAGAGAAAGCGAGCCAGTAACCAGCTTCAAATCCAATCAGGGGCGACAGCTGTTGTCGTCTCTGAGTTCGACACGTGGTTTGCTGCGAATCAAACGGACGGAATCGAGGATAAGTCTTTACGCTTGGAGACTCTACTCTGGACACGAGCGAGCGATCTGGTTGAAACTGCTCAAGAAGTGGCCTGGAAGTACAGATTCATTGCTTCATGCCTGCACATCTTGCGCATCGGCGATAAATCTGATCATCAACAGCGATATGGCGTCGGCGTGTGGCGTTGGGCACGTGCTGCCCGCGTCGTGAATGCCATTGTCGACAAACTTTGGGGAGCTTGGGGGCCCAAGGCTAGCCTTGTGTATGAAGCCCTTGCTGGTAAGGTACCAAAACTCTACCGGTACAACTGCTAACAGATAGCCAGTGAAAAACTATATTCTGAGCGACACATCATCCATCTCCGAAAGCCGGCAGCAAGTGATTATAGATGCCGTTGTCGTCAAACTCAGCCGTAACCCACCGCCCGAGGTACCACCTGACACCTTTGTTCTTCATCCTGCTGCTTGCATCAGCGCTGCGATGAAAATGGAGTAAGTGACTATCTTAACAGATCACAAGACTACGCTAATAGAACAAGATATCGAAACGTGTGCCGCGGTCTGCAGCTGACCGGGTTTTCTGAACTTGGCTCGGTAGATGTATTGAACATTCAGGTCCAGGTTTCAGCGTTATTACACCAGTGGAAGCAGGTTATAGCTGAGCTGGGAAATGACCGCTCTCACGGAGAGCGAGCTGCATCGCATACATCGCCATTCGACATCCTGACAGCCGTCGCTATTGCTCAGATCAACTCTCCGTCTCTTGAGACCACAACTGTCGAGAGCACTATGGACGCAGATCTTATGGATCACCGGCGAGGGGTAACAGGAGATCCGGTCTACAGAGGCGCTGCTGAAGACTCTGCTGTGGGTGATGCAAGCCAGGAGCAGTTAATTCGCAAAGATTTGCTGCCACAGAGTAAGTTTTCATACCATCTTTCTACGTATTCAACTGATTGGTGTTCACAGCATCGGGTCTGAGCACCTTCAATGCTGAAAATTCATGGGATATTCCGGAATTGCCACCGTTGTTCAGTGCTGAGGATCACTTTGATGTTTTTGCGACCCCCTGAACCATCCGGCCAAAGTTAACCCTTGACTGTCCCGACCATCGGAAATCACACCAGAACAACTCTGGCTGCCCCAAAGTCTACCGTGCTACGACGAGGAGGAAATCCATCCCTGATTCAACAATTATGGGATCTTCGAAATATACTCTTTGCCCAACGTCCAGCTTCACTTGGTTTGTGGTAGTATCGTAGACAGCCCCAGGTGCTTTCTCTATTCGGATCGGTATGAGATGCGCAGGTGCGCCTGGGTCAACGTAACCTCGCGATGCCATACGAAGGATTTGATATTTATATAGCTGTAAAACATTAGCACTTGTTCGCCTGATCATGCATCATGGACTACAAACCTCAATTTGGTATCCGAGCTCCCTGAACACTGGCTTGAGCATTCGCTCTCTATCCTCGTGTTCGCATTTCTCTACCTCGTCCGTCAGAGAACGATACCCCACTATGCAAGCCCATCGACCAAGGCGGACTAGTTCTTCAATGGTGTTTTCGCCAGTCAGGTCGTCTCGTTGCAGTTGTGTGCCAGTGATGAGGTTAGACATTTGTAACGCTTCGTGGCACACGTCCCGGGGGACTGGACAGGAGCCGTGCAACCGAGTCTCGAAGCCGGGAAGGCTGCAGCATGCGCTGATCGCTGATGTAGTGGCAGGCGATACTGCAAGATATTGATATGCCACAAGCTGAAGGTGATGAGGAGATGCGTGAAGTATTGTTGTACGTTGATAAGATGTGCCTTGAGTCTATGGGATACGGTAGATCGACCTTGCACAATATTAGTGACATCATGAAACTGCCAAAGGCTGACTTACTAACGCGCTCCGATCTTGGGGTCGAGGACGGTGTTGATATCAATGTAGGTTCATTCTTTGGGGCGCGCCTTTGAGGGGTACTACCGCTAAGAAAAGCTGTCGGTGTCCTATCGAGTGATTGGTCGTGGGAAATAAGGTTAAGCGAATCGCAACGCTTGGGCCATGTCGATGACAACCTTGTGCGGCTTTCAGCTAGGCGATCTTTACTCTTGCTCACTTAACTCTGAACCGCCTCTTCGGTGACCTCCCCTTTTGGATGCTTGCAGCGTATTAGCCACTCAAATGGAAGTCACAAGGCATTAATTGGCACTGGGATGTCTGCACGGATGGCGCTGGTGAACGAGCTTTTTGGTTGCCTAATATTGCGTGCATGTGAATAACACCATTATTTTCACAAATGGGTAAATTCCGCCTCGAGTCGCGGACCAACCTTCCACTGCCAAGCTGCTCAGGGATTCCTCGAACCTGCTCGTCACGAAAATTAGAAGTTTGACAACTGGATGCTAGCAAGGCTTTCAACACATTGCACTGCAATGAACTGTGGAAGATGAGTGCCCCCCCACCTCTATTTAAATCTGACAATTCCCACAACTCGTGGACCTTTGCTTGGTCGAATCTGCATTCCTTTGAGAATCTGAACATGTATGTGCCTTGCTTTTGGTTCAAGATTTTACATTAACCTCTGAAGCAGAATACCAGGTAACACAAGCCGTACTTAAAATGTCGACACGCTCTGGTCAACGTTCAAGTGGAAAGTCCGGCCAGAAGTCAAGTGGAAAGTCCGGCCATAAGTCAAGTGGAAAGTCTGGCCAGTCTAGCAAAGGGTCTAGCAAAGGGTCTAAGCATCACCCAAAACCTCAACAGCAGCTCCATCTTTATATTGCTGTCTACACTCCTTCCTCGGGACATTACTATCATTGGGCCATCACCATCTTCGACGAGGCCACTGGAGAGTGGCATACCTATGAGGTAATCAGAAGCTATGAAAGTGGACCTTTTGCGACGCACTATCTCGAAGCGGATCCCCGAAGTTCCACTAGGTGCCAACCCCTAGTCTACCTAGCTGGGCGTCCTAGTACTTCCTTGGATACCATCATTGGGATTATCACAGGAGTACTAGTACAGGCTGACCCACGTTGGGACTGTCAGAGTTACGTGGTCGATATCATGAACGCATTGGAAAGGGAGAACTTGGTGACTGAAGAAGAACACCAAGCAGCTTGGGGCCAAGTCACTGGATTCTACGGGTATATGGAGCAAGACTTTGGTGCCCAGCAACCAGCGGCAGATGACGAACGCATACTGTCTGACGAATATGCATATGACTCTTCTGACGAGTGAGGATCCGGGGTGTGGAGGAGGTTGTGCTTTCTTGCCGTTCCGTCAGGTCTTGGGGTTTCCAAGTTTTATCACCGTTTCCGTTCTAGTTGTTGATTTTTGTAATCCTTCGGTCCTGTAGCACCATGATCCCTTATGTGGAGGGAAGAACAAATTTGGACAGACATACAATGAATGACCTCACCGCCTCTCAAGTCGCACTAGAGATCAGACAGTATTCAAATTTCTTCCTGACGACAATAATGACCTCATTCCGCCTGGTTTGTCCAGAGTAACCTGTTGGAGATCACGTCTCCAGCTCGACGGTATCACTGCAATAGAGAATCGCACGCAGGACTCAATTAGGGCAAATCAAGCATATTGTTAATTGTATACAAAGGACGAGGGATCTATCCCACCTATGAGGTGCTTGAAGGGTGCTAGTCGGCCTAAGGCCACCAGGCACATTTCAACACTTAGGCCACCAGGCACACTTTAACATGACCAGCAACTCGTTTCTTGTCACGTGTTATTATGTAAAGATTGCAGCCTTGCCGGCACAAAGTGACGATGAGCGCCAGCACCTTCACCCCATTTGTTCCGTCGCGCTCGGTTTCCATCAAAGGTGCAGAGAAGCTTTTGACTTTCAAAGCTTCCGCGTCGGCTGCTATCTCGCTTTTGTCACTTGCGACCAGCTATCCTTTACAATCCAGGTAACTACAGAACCAACCCAGGGCGACAATGGAAACGAAAGCCCCAGTGCCGCCTACATCAATAGATCGTGTGCTCAAAGTCAATCGGAAGACGCCAGCAGCTCAATGGAACCGCCGAATGCTGAAGACACTCTCCCTCGCTCTGGAGAAAGATCCCGAGGCCGATTTACTTTCAGTATTACCCAACGTCTATTCCAAGACTCTAGCAGGATTGCGGGAGGGCAGTGAGTACGTTCCGTTCCTAAGAATTAACAAGTCATTGACCTGCTGCTTTTGCTATAGAATCGAACTTGCCGAAGAAGACCTACCAGCCAGACTTCCTTCAACGAGACACCCGATCACTCCTCCAAGAGTCCGACACTGCCACTATCCTTTCACCTCTCTCGGATGAAGTTACGGAGCTTCTAACAAAAGACGATAATCTCTCGCGCGCTATTATAGAGCTTCTCGGTCAGGGCGAAGTCCTCTTCCAATATCCCCATGGGTTCTCTACAATGGTCCTACGAGTTAGCGAAGCTATCGTTGTTAAGGTTGTCCGAGATGTCGATAATACTACCGAGTATACCTCGATGCAGTATCTCCGGGACCAGAAGTCTAGTATACCTGCCCCTAGACCACATGGTTTGGTCAAGATGAACAAGTTTTCCTTGATCTTCATGACTTTTATTTCCGGCGTCGATCTCGAGGAGGCATGGTCTCACTTAGAGGACCATCAGAAGAGGGATATAAGTGGCCAGCTTGACGTTATACTCTCGGACTTGAGGTCTCTTCCCTTCCCCAAAAATCAGCCGCTCGGCGGAGTCCAAGGAGAGGGCTGCAAGGATGCAAGGCGGAATATTCGTATCAGCTCTAAGCCGATCATAACTCCCAAGGATTTCGAAGATTTTATCTTCTCCAACCCTAACTCTGGAAGTACTATCTACCTGAAATTCCTGAGAAGGTTCTACCCGTCAGATCAGCCAGTGCCAGATTGTGTTTTCACTCATGGCGACATTCGACCAGCAAACATTAAGGTTACGCAAAACGAGGATGGTAGCTGGAGAGTTCTTGGAATAGTAGACTGGGAGTACAGCGGCTTCTACCCAGCATACTGGGAATCTCTTAAGGTCACAAACAATCTTTCAACTATTGAAGGGTCTGACTGGTACTTGTACCTCCCAAAGTGCGTATCGCCGCTTCAGTATCCAACAAGGTGGCTCTTAGATCGTGTCTGGGATCAGCACGTAGCTTAGACATCACATTTGCTTGATGTACTATACAATAAGTTCGCCCTTTATTTATATCCCTCGTATCAGTTTCCCCAGACCCTTTGCAGAAAAGAGAAACCAAAAAACCCCCTGCACTGGAGGATATCTGAGCGGCAGGAGATCACATAAGGAACTGAATCATGTGATGCACTGAGGGGCGAGTGCCACTTGGATTGTGGAACAGAGGTGGACCGAGAAGTTCGACGTCTTAGCCAAGCCGCTGTTCTGCACCAGCGTTGTTTAGGTAGTATAACCATCTAGATACTGAGGGCCTGACCACTTCCACCAACGATTTGTTTGCAGCGAATTCATACCCTAAAGCGTGACGCCTTTACTTTGGTCCTCCTCTAGGCGTGGAAAACGAGTTTGTCGATGAGACTTCATAGGTTGATAGACTTGATGCAGGACGCCACAGCACTGTGAATTATGTATTTGATTAAGAAAAGGGTAGAATGTATCGCTTAACAAGACCACCTCGCCCCACATTGACCACCTCGCTTCATGAGCTCAACTCATGTACTTCTACTTTAATTGTACTTCTGATTTGATTGTGCTTCTAATCTAGTTGTGCTTCTCATCTAGTTGTGCTTCTCATCTAGTTGTGCTTCTGATTTGATTGTGCTTCTAATCTAGTTGTACTTCTGATTTGATTATGCTTCTCATCTAGTTGTGCTTCTGATTTGATTGTGCTTCTAATCTAGTTGTACTTCTAGTTCTATTGTACTTTTGGTTTAATAGTGCTTCTACTTTGATTTCACCTCCCTATGGCCTTGGTATTTTCATATCGCAGATATGGCATGGATTCATATCATTTGCACATTTTAGATTCTATATTATTCAAAGCCTACGAATATAATGACTAGCAATAGAAAACACTGAACATATTCTGTCATTGTCACTAGCTATAAAGGCAAAGTCTAGACAGTGAGGTTTTTTGGGGGTTACCATCACCACCTCGCTTGAAGTTTATCCCCACACTAGGTCGTCACCTTACCACCTCGCTTAGCTTTGTTTTGAACGATGATCACAGAACCACAATGCCCGCTCACAAGGACTTGGGAATACCACCAACCTTCATTGTCCAGTAGAGATAAAAATCGCTCTGTACTTGCCATAATCTCCGTACTAAACTACCTGAGAGCTCGAATCTTGAGAAAAGTAACCCCTCTTAAGCTCAATCGGACCCTCTTGTTGCCCCGGCTCCCCTCGCTCGACTCAATTTTATGCTCTACCCCTGCCTCCGTCGCATCTGGGTTTGACTCAAACCCAACTCCCCCTGGAAACTCAACCACTCGTTCACACCTTTCATCAACCATGTCTGATCTACGCCGGAGACCTAATACCTCAGGCAAAGATAGTCTAGCTAGATCTTCTTTGGGTACTTTCTCGTTTGTCTAGTACGGCGATTCGCCATGTCTTCAGGTAGTATGTTTTTAGGGAGTGGATAAGTATTTTGCTAAGCTGTATCAACATTGCCGTATATCTCAAATATGCAGCCACTCCACTTACTATCTCTGCGAACGAGGGTTACCATGATACATAGTCCCTCGACCTGTACGTAGTATACCGGCCATACTTGCAGATGATCAAGGCTACGTCGATACCATCGAATTCCCCTAATTCAAAGGCTTTATTAACCAATATGTTCTTCCTCCTGTTTATTCCCTCATTCTCTCTCTTTCTTCTCCGCCGCTCATCGCTGAGTTTATCGTTCGAAGTATCCATAAGAGTCTGTCAATCGTCGTCAATTGTGAAAGTTGTCTCCTGTCATACTAGTAGCTACAGTTATACTTATAGTCCGGTTACACATGGAGGAACCTGACCAATACTAAAGCTACAAGGATTCACATTTGAACCTACTATCCTCCAGCAGGCTCTCATCATCTGGTGGTAAGGCCCTCACTGTCTAGATGGTTATGCACCATCTGAGTTGCACATTTAAGGGGAGGGCGTGGTGGGGTGGGGTTACCGAGATCGCAACCATCAAGAATCAGGGGGGGATGACCTACTCATCCACTTGCTACGTCACTAAGCCGCCTTTCTGCACAAGTAGTGCTTAGGTGGTATATAACCATCTAGATACTGAGGGCCCGACCACTTGCACCAACAACTTGTTTGCACCAATCACCTACTAGTACCATTGAGTTTATGGTACAAATAATTTGATAGCACTAGTATTTTGATAGTACCAATAATCTGTTGGTACCAATAATCTATTGGTACCATAGATTAAATGGTACCAGCAAGTTGTTGGTACTAATAATCTGTTGGTACTATATATCAAATGGTACTAGTAAGTTGTTGGTACTAATAATCTGTTGGTACCATAGATCAAATTGTACCAGTAAGTTATTGGTACTAATAATCTTTTGGTACCATTGATCAAATTGTACCAGCAAGTCGTTGGTACTAATAGTCTTTTGGTACTATTAATTAAGTTGTGCTTGCAAACCTTTTTTTTTGTACCAGTGACTTACGTGAATAGTCTCCCTGGTCCATAGGTTGTATCAATATATAAATGTAACGTCTTGACACGTTGGATTGACCCCCCTTTGCATCTCTGCTCCACAACAACACCCGCATAATACTCGTCTTTCTCGGCCTTCTGCAACCACCGGTACCTCCTCGATCCGACACCAGCTAAACACTTACTCCACGACATATATCTTCCAAGCGTAAGCAATATTTCGGCGATGGGACCGGTTCAACCATCATCAATCTAAACGGCCATACAGACCTCCACCATCCAAGCCATATCCCAAGCCACAGGTTACGTGCCACCTACCCGTCACTTTCCTTGGCCAGTACAGATTGTAGGGAAAGAGGCAAGGTGTGAGGATTGGGAGCATCTGCCAGAATTTCTGCGTAATGTATTTGATAACCATGACTATAACTTGGCTGGGAGCAGGCTTTAGGACCGGATAATATAAAAATTATGCGATGCTCTTTTATCTTCACTCGAGACTAAAAGCATATTCCTCTACCATCACTTGGTGACTGGGCCAATTACTTATATTCTTCCTGATACCGACTTCGGTTGACCAACGATGTGCTTGAGAGTGTGCAATGCTACGATAAGACATCTATAAAACACGCCACTGTGAGGATGCTCCAAATCAAGAACGCTTTAATTGGTCATTTCCCTCGAGGCCTGATTGCCAGCCCTATTTTCTCCGACCCCGTTCCCACCATCCGTCCCCTAAACAAAATCCCTATCCCCTATCAACCGACCAAACTCCAAAAGAACAACTCCCTTCAATCGTAGTCCGAATCGTTCTTCCAGTAGGGATCACGTCTCCTACGGTAATATTCCTCCGTCCACCACTCGGCCTCCTGCTCCTGCTCTCTCTGCCACTCGCGGCGGTGCCATTCCTCGTCATATGCTTCGCAATCCTCTTTATTATCGAATTGGACCCGGTCGTCAATGGTGATCCAAACCTTCTTCGGGATATTTGTGACCCCGACTGTCCATCCACGGTCGCGTATCTTCTTCATCCGATCATCGCTTAGATCCTCATCGTCATATATCTGGAAGTTGACAACGGTCTCTTTCAGCGACGGGATAGCCTTCAAGCGCGTGTCGAGCAAATCCAGGGTCTCTGCTGCTATAGGCGAATCGTCGAACACGTCGTTCGCGCGATCTGGTGGAACCGATAGCTCAAGAGTAGTGATGCTTGTACACGTATCTCGGATGAGTTCCAGATTTTTAATATGCGCTTCGTGAAACATAGCTCTATCCTGCTGGGAATCGTAGAAGGTAGGAAAGGCAGGGATGGTAATGCAAATGCAGTGAATAAGGCTTGCTTGGGAACCGATTTGGCAAAGGAATGGGGCGATGTGAGCACTGTCTGTGGCGGACGGTCTCGAGGTAAAAATGTTAGGAAATCGAAAGCGGTTGTTGGAATAGAGGAGTGAGCTTGCTTCGCTGTGCGCCTGCTTGTTGACCTGAAGGAGTGCCGGGCAGAGACCGTTTCTGTTGGATCGGAATAGAGGAGGCGACGGAGGGCCGTAGTCTGCTACGAAGACGATGGGTTCTGGCAGAACGAGGAGTTCTGAATAGATCTGAAGCCGAATCTCCTTAGGGAGACCGAAAAAATTCATTGTCATGGTAACGGGGTGGTATAATCGTCGGTCTTTGCTTCGCGTCTCACCGTCGCTCCTCAGTTGAGGCTGGTGATGCGTTGGTCGGGACTGCCAAGCCTTGCCGGAAATTCCCGTCTTCGAGTCGCACTGTCATGGAGAAGCGTACGGCGACGCACAGGATCTTCCTTGACGGGTCGCTACTAGCGTGGCTAATTATTATATACAAATTCAGTTCGATTTAGACTGCGACTATACATTTGGGAACATTCTCCCTGTAACTTATAAGGAAATAAAATCAAAGAAAACTAATTAAAATCAACAACA
>JAFJYG010000866.1:0-22150 GCA_017366145.1 Cadophora sp. M221
GTAAAGCTCCCCTTTCCTTGAATACACATATTTACCACTGAAGGAACCCCCCCTGATTATGTGTCGATTTTACAGCTTTGCTTCGAAGCCATGAAATCTGTGGTACCACCCGAGTTATAACGACAGTTTAAGTATTAAAATGCGTACCTTATATAATAGTTGTAGTATTTACTTTGTGTAAACACTGGGTGCGCTAGTTAATCTCTAATAATTAAGAAGTAAGTGTAGTACGTACAATCAGGTCAGGTTGATGACCGTCACGTGAAAATCCAAGTCTCCAATTACAATCTATTATAATACAATGACGTTATATTATTCTCTTTTTCTTTTTAATTAATATAGATTTAAATTAGTAAATAAAAGATTTAGTTTATATTTTTTATTAGTAATGGTTACTAATAGCTTTATATTATTTAGTAAATCTTTGCTAAAATATCCTACTTTCATAGCGTTTTTATTCATAATTAATAAGTATTTAAAAAATTCTTAGGAGAATAGTTCTTAGTAGTTATTAAGTTTAAGCTAAGATTTTAATTTTATAGAATTTCATAAGTATATTGTAAAGTTATAATATTTTAAACTTACTGACTTTTGATAAAATAGCTTAAAATCGCGCTAAATTCGTCGTTTCTCTATACTTTAAGCCCTTATAACTAATAGAGTTTCTATCAGTTTATTTTTATATTATTTAAACCTATAGTTTTTTAATATATTAGTTATTTGTACTCTTACGATTTTGCATAATATTACGCATTTCGGACTAACTTTCACTTAAAATATTAGAACTTTTATTAAAATACCTTTTTCAAACGTACATTAAATAATATCTCTAATTACTAATAATATATACGAATCTTAAAGTTTATTTAAAGCATATATATTAGAATTTCAAGAATCGCCTTTTATCACATAAGTAAATTTACTAAAGATTGAAACTCTTCTCGACTTTACAAATTACCTCAGCTAATCGTGCTATTAAAAAACATATAAGTAGCTTCGGCGTTCCAGGACTGGGTAATGTAATTACGTGTGAAAAAGAGTTTATTAATGACTTTTATCAGACGCAACGACCTGTACCGGAAATCTTGAGACCTTATTTGTTAAAGGAAACCACTCTTAGAAAGCGTTTTGCAACCGACAGACAATTTTTGGGTTCTAATCTTATTAGCATTTTTTAACAAGAGCCATTTCCTTTTTACGCTTGCCAATTTCAATTTCAATCGTTCTCAGAATATATCTTTCCATTAAAAAGTCAACCAGAAAACGAGGCGGCTATCGTTAATAGTTTAGAGTTGTTTAAGCTGTAATTCGGATATTTTTCTAGAAACTGCTTATTTAAATTGAACTGGGAAAATGTTGTAGTTGCTGGTGGCGCAAGTACGAGAAGTCTTCTGCCGGTACCTAGATCTTATTCTAGTAACGTAAGTTAGTACTACGAGAAAACGATCTCAATCACTAGTGATATTGACATTTTCTTGTACGACCTAAGTGAAGAGGCTGCCAGGGAGAAGATCAGAGAAATATGCACTAATATCGCCGTGGCTGTTAAAAAGAATATAATGTAAGACTTACATCCTTTTAAAGAGACTTTATTAATGTAAGAAAAGTGTCGAACGCAAAGAGTATGTGATTGAGCTTAAATTGCCACAACTATACCGCAGAGTCCAGATCATCCTTCGACTTTGTAACTCTATAACTCACATCCTTATAGGAGTCGATCTTGACTGCACATGTACTGCTTTTGATGGGAAGCACGTTTATGCTAGTCCAAGAGGCTTGGCTTCCTTAGTCACAAAACTTTTAAGTTTACTTTCGTGGGTTTGATTCTCATCTTGTAAATAAGGCAAAATTGAAGTCTATTAAAGAACTGAAGGGATTAACTCTTCTTCTGGCCTTGGAAGAAGGACTTGTTGAAGCTAACTCATGGTGACGGAATCTTTGAAAGGTCATGATGATATATCCTCCGAAAAATTGGCCGGTTAGAGGCAGGCACGCCATCGCCATGAGAAATGCCTGTTGGCTGATATAGTGAACGAAGCCACAGGAGGCGAGTTGCTGAATGTAATTAATGGCTGTCAGCTCTGCACGGAGACTGAAGGGTCTAGCATTCTGAGGTTTATTCAAAACGACCCTGCTCGCCAGCAAATCGGTAGTTTCAATCCCATAAACGATGAGAACTGGACCAAAACGGCCTATTTTGACGACATGGAGCTACGACCCTTGGAGTTATGCTTCGCCATTCTCATTATTTTCAGCAGAATTTACGGCAAAGCTGTATATATTCTTGCTGTCTTGTTACTTGGGGTACAACTAGGTCGGATTCGTTGGTGTCACGCATGTAGCAAAACCAGCTGGCTGTTGCGCTTGGCCCCCAATTAGATTGCCTAGGCTTGATTGACTTAGGGCACGATAGTATAACTTATCTTAGCATTGTTTTATTAAGCACAAAAGATACGATGTATATGCCCTCTGCGGAACATTAAATCAACGCTCATTAGGTACAAGTACGCAATTATATGATGAGAGATTTGTTTGAATAAAATAATGTGAAACGTGAAGACCACAAGTACTATCGTGTTAATCCTGGGTATTGAGTATCTCCCTGCGAGGGTTAGGAATGTGCTGGCTCTGGGTGAAATAGAGGAATAATTATATATGGTTGCTACGAAAGATCATTGAGTAACTGTTGGTCCACAGGTCCTTGCATAAGCATACTTTGGTTTGGAAAAGGGGGTGTGGGTCAATATTGAGGGGCCAGAGACTAGCCGGACTTGTTTCGGAGGGCATTCGGTGGGGTTTTGTAGTATATAGTCTGGCTCCCCTTGCTCTCTCTTAGAGAATACACAGATTTTGTTAAGGATTTAGGTAGTTCAGTGCAGACGCGAGGACTGACGAGCTACGGTGGATGCAGCTAGCTCGCCACGTGATGACGCGAGAGGGAATATCTAGAGCGTCGTCCGGAAACCTTCACTCTTTAGTCAACTTGTAGTACAATACAAGGCGTCCAACCCCTGCGCACCTCCCAATCAGTGACTGTGAATATGCCAGAGTGACCTCTATTCTAAGAATATAGTTAATTAATTATATAGTATTACTAGAGATAACGCTAGTTCTAATGATACTTTAATAAAGGCTTTAAAAAGCTATTATAATTTATCTAGAATAGCTTTTGTTGCAGGTTTAAGGTCACGGGATAGTCAGAAGGATGGATAACTGGATCATCCGCGCTAGTCAATAGCCGAGCCTACCTATAACTCCCCACATCTTCATTCATCTACTGCTTCGTAGCTGTACGTGAATATACCTTGCTATAGAATCCTTTCGGGGAAAAGTACGCCTACCTTCGGTGGTCGCCTTGTTTGACTTAGGACACATACAGTAGCTATTCCTGTGTGTCGATTTAGCTGTGGCCTTGATTAAACATCCAAGGCTTTCCACCGCCAGGCATTAGTCGCCCTCCAAGCTCTTTGCTTTCCTAGGCGTTTGTTGCAAGTCGTACTCAAGGAAGCTTTGGAATGAGCAACTGCTCGTTCCAGGCAGGTACAGAACGTACAGCCAATGGCGGAAACACCGCAAGTGATCGACCCACACGTCGCCTCACCGAGGTTGTGAAGGGAAGCGTTTTGACGCGGCTGAGAAATTGAAAGCGCTCGGTGTGCTTGCATTGGTATTCCCTCTCCCGGAAGTGGCGTCTACGCCCACTTGACATCAGCCAGTCACAGTACAGGAAGGTAAGCCGTTAAGCCCAAGTCAAAGCAAAAGCCAGTGCGCCTCGCTTTTGACTCCTTTCCCACATATGGCCAAATGGCGAAAAGACTCCAGATTACCCCAGCGTCGTCGCCGTTGGTCCCGTGGGCATCCTTACCGGGCATCAGGCATTGAATAATGCAGATGAATCAGGCTCGGAGTGATAGAATAAGGTGTATAATGAAGCTCTATGGAGGACGCAGAGATATACCCAAAGAGGGGTAGTTCTGAGGTGTACGTAGTCAGTACTCAACGTACGACAACGTGCACCAACGTCTAATACGCTAATATTTCCAACACCACCAAGCCCTAACTTAGTCCGTGCGTGCCGAGCTGGAAACGTTTTGACTGGGCTGATTGAAGCAGTAGGCGAGTCACGCCCTAGCCAAAAGCAACAGTTGCAGGCGTACATGCCTTGGACTAATGATGTCGTCTGGTTGGTGGAATTAACAGTGGAGATACTATTGAAACAAAATCAAGGGTCATCCACGGCAAGATCCCGACTTGGGAACATCCAATCTAAGAAGCTGGAATAAAATGTTAATCGTCATAAGCTGTACCACGTTCTAAATTCTTTTTCTTGCTTTGGATATCCGTGCAAGGGATTTTACTCGGAATTAAGGTGTGGCTTAGCGGCTCATATTAGTACCCCATTGAGAAGAAGCGCTTCACTTAAGGTACCTTGCAGGACATAGCCATTATTGCAGAATGTCTGGACCCCTTCTTTGGGGGGTGACTTACTTATTGCTGGCCTCTATCTGGTTGGTGCCTGTCAAGTCCCCTCCCACGTCTCACCAAGGAATAACCCACCCGGTATCCGCCACAGTACCCGCCCTGCCTAGTGCCTGGACACCTGTTTACGTGCCGCCCTGCCATAGCCTTGTGGCAGAGGGTAGTGTAATAGAATCCTTCAGTGAGGCATGATTAGGAACAGATAGCCTTGTTTATTTGCATTTCAAAGGCCCACATATCCGCCAGTGTAATGCCTATCCCCTAGGTCTATAAAGACTTGTATCTCCTCCTCAACCGAGTGAGTCTTCAGTAGTCTCTTGTTAGTAGAAACTTTAGCGCCAGGGCACAATCTGCTTTTCATGATTATCATGACGCTTGGCCGCATTCCACGAAACTCCCGAACCAAATCGCAACGTCTCAACAACCACCCCAGACTTTCATCTGAACTTAGATTGTCTCTTTCTGCTGCTCGCGCCTGAGTATTTGCCACCACTACCGTTGAATTCGAAGTAGGTGCATCTTGCAAGAACTTCTCGAGCTTTTGCTAACACTTACTCACAGTCTGCACACTTTTCCCCCAATAAACCAATCATAATCGAACGCATCGCCCGAGACTGCGGCTTTTCACGAAGAAGGATACGAGGGAGGTTTTGTGGCCAGGGCGGATTCCCTGAAAGATCTCCTTCCCATGTTTGCCTACGGGAGGTCGCCACAGCATTATAGTATGTGTATTTGGAGGCGGAGTCCTTGACGCATCAGTGTAGGATGCATCTTTACTCACAGTTTAGTAGGCTATGATCCTGAGCGAAGTCTCGAACATTCTTCATCAACTACCGCCCCAGTCTACCAGACGGCACCTCAACTGACACCTGTGGCATATGATCCGAATCAGGTGCGCACTTCTTGTGACGACGAATCCGGGCTTTACTTAAACGTTGGAAACATAGTATCAGAGATAGGGTTCTTCACACCGAGAGAAGGAACTTCTGGTACTCAGATATACGTCTACATTACATCCCCGTACAACCTGACGACAGAAACTGCGCCCGTTTTTTCTCTCATACTTGGGCACCGAATATGTCTTACTTCCTTGCAGAAGGTTAGCCAGCAGGGAGCTATCTGCGCATACACAGTGACCGGTGAAGTCCCATCATTCAGTTTCACTAGGTGGCACTCGACAGTAGTACCATTGTGCTTGTTTATAGAGAGTAGTGGTGGAGATGCGATCGGGAAGATTGATGTTGGACAGTTTACATTTGTTGATGGACAGAACGAGAACAGCAATCAGGAGAATTCTAGGAAAAGGAAACTGTCAACAGATTCGGCAGACATGCAGAGTGCTATGAAGCGAACGACCGACCAGTACTTGAGGGCGAAGGAGGACATTGTCCCACAGTATAATCGTTTCGCAGGAAGCTACCACGGACAGCAAGCTGGGAGCCTCGAAGTTTACCCCACATTCGCCACAGCCTCTCCACCAAATATCAAGGCACAATCACCCCAATCAGGCAACTGGGGCTCGTACCAAAGCTCTTCAATGGCACACAGTCCAGGAGTGCCATCATGTCTGGGTTTGCAGCTGCCGGGGCCGCACAAAGCAAAGCTCGAGATTGAGGGAAAACTTGAAGAGATGGCGGCAAATTGGTCAGAGGAGGAGTGGGATTCAGGAAGACGGCTTGTACATTTCAGCCGATCGCAATCAGGCAGTACTATTACGACTACTTTCAATGCCGTTTCTTCAAACGTCCCACCCTCGAATAGTATTTGTATCAGTTGCATCTACTGGGAGGAGAAACAAGCATGTTTTGTCACAAGTGTCGATATTATCTATCTACTAGGAAAACTTCTTGCTACTCAAATCACAGAGAAGGAAAGGAACAGGATACCAAGAAACCTCCAGGAATTCTATCCAATAGCTGTATCGAAGGAGAATTCTGATAGTGAGAAGTTTTTCAAGGTCATCATGGCATTTCCAAAACCAAAACCAAGGAATACTGAGAAGAATATCAAAGTCTTCTATTGGAAAGATCTGGCTTCCGCACTGGATAAGATCGTTCGCCTATACGTAAGTATCGCGAGTGCAAAATTGCCATAATCAAATGCTGACGTTGATACTACCTCAGGACCAACAGGACCAACACTTCTTTCGCCAGCCAGCTCGTCGGGGCATGTTATTTAAGGATTTAAAGCGAACCACTGGCAGGGAGGAGATTCAAACATAGCAGGCATGTGGATATTCAATTTGCCTATTGTTGGTCCGCAGGGCCATGCAAAGGAGGATGAGGGTGGAAGCAGGCTGGTTGATAAGTCAGTTAAGTCAGTATCAGTTGACTAAATCACCACGACTGACTGACTGACATAAATAAGGCAACTGACGAGCTTAACTGATTAAATTAATCAGTACTGATTTCAACTGAATATAATTTATAAAAATCAGACATCTAGTAGCACAGCTTTAAAGGCTCCAGCAATTTCAATAGCTCCACGATTTTGCCAATTCTTTAAACACTCCTGGTGCCACAACATCTCGCCCGATAAATTAGAGCTCTCTGCAGTAGTTTGTTTAGAGCAAGAAGGAAAGACTCTTTCGCACTCCGAGCTCATGGCAGGTATAGCTAGAAAATCAAAGGCCATTTGAGCTAGTTGTGGCCACTCGGCCTCTCGTAACCTCCAATACTCCATAACTCCCATATGCTCAACAGGTGGCTCTTGAAGATAATGGAAATATTGATCTCTTCTACTAGAAACAACTATGTTACGCGGCCTACTAATTGGAGCCGCGGCGTTAAGGATACTCTTCAAGTAATCCTTTTCCAAAGAAGGTACGGCAAGAACTGGTTCTGGAGATAAAGTAGCACGAGAAACAACTATTGCGCCTTTGTATTGCTCTTCCCATAGTTTCTTAAACTTGGATTTCGCTGATACAAGGAACGGAGTTAGGTTCCCTTTCCAATTCTTCTCAAAAAAGGACCATTTGTATAAGGGATGGAGAACTATTGACGCTTGCCACGCTAGAGAATCGTCGGTCTTTCTGTACCACTTTAAGCACGCTTGCCAGGCCAAAGTAATCGACTGTTGTATGCCTTCGTGGTCGTTGAATTGGTGTTGTTTTGACTGAGTTTCCAGAGCCTCAAAGTGCGCCATGATATGCTCTAGTACGATTAGAGATTCCCATAGAGCACCATGCGACGGTTCCAAAGCTCCTTCGATCATCTTTGCATTTCCTTCCAGACCTTTGGTAAGTAAAAACAGTGGCTGAAGCTGATCCCTGATGATTTCCAAGGTCTCCCACTCTTTTGAGGACAGGTAGTCGTTGTCGAATATCTCTTGATCGTCTGGTTCCGCAGAGACGTGTAACATAGCGGCATATTCGGTGAGAGCCTGGCGTAGCTCAATACCTCTGCGCACCATTAAATACGTGGCATTCCAGCGTACACCTCCATCGAGAACCAACTTCCATTCCTTCCCTGCTGCCACACCAATATTGAGCTGTGATTGAAGGGCCAGAAACAACGTGGTTCTCTTGCCAGAGGCCATAACATGTGCTACTAAGTTGTGCAACTTTCCAACCTCTCCTCTGCGCCGCCAAAGCTTTCGACGGTCAGCTGGCCCCCTTACCTCCATATTCCCTCGATGATAGAAGCCTCGCGACCAAGACAGCTTATACTGTTGACGCATACGGGCAAGAGATTGCAGCTGCCGATGAGACC
Organism: Cadophora sp. M221; assembly: GCA_017366145.1. NCBI lineage: Eukaryota > Fungi > Ascomycota > Leotiomycetes > Helotiales > Ploettnerulaceae > Cadophora > Cadophora sp. M221. Next base: position 8,190 of record JAFJYG010000866.1, read on the forward strand.
GAGGTGCTTGGAAATCAGACGTCATGAGCAATAATTGAAGCAGAAGCCGGCATGGAAAAGTCTATGAGTCAGCGACCAATTAATACGTCGTGTTAGACTAATCGAAATTGAGGTTGGGCAGGGTCTGTAGGAAATGTGATAGCTATAGACAAGGAAGAGAAGGGAAGAACGATGTATTGAGTTTATGTAATTTATTTATATGTAATCAAATACACAGCTTCTCTTGGACATACGTTACGTGACTATCAGATAATACTACCAGAAACAACTACGACAACTTCCTTAGACATATAGGTGTAAGCTAGTTAGAAATAAAAACTTATATAAGAAGTGAGTTGTCGAAAACTTCGGGCATAAGTGTTCACTTGTAAGTGTTGTTGACGGCCATGTCTCAAAAGAGCTGTTGATCGCCAAACATAGAAAAAAAGGTGTATAAACCCAATATGCTGCTAAGGCGTCCAAAATAAAGGTTTTCAAGCTCTTGATCGATAAAATATATTTCGTTTTGCCATTGGGCAATTACAGTAACTAAACTTGGTTCACAACATAAATCGCCCAGAACCCATTTATCCGCAACTATAAAGTTGGTAGCTCACCAAGCGGGAATACTCCAACTTAATTAGTCCTAGCAATATGCGTTGTAATGATAGTGAACATAAAAAGAACATGGTTGGATAGTACTAGTACGCACTGCGGAAGGTGTTGCATATACTTGCTCGGTCTACCTGCTTGCACAAGATGATGCCCTGCTCAATCGTTGAATGAAAATGAAACCCGCCCAAATGTAAGAATTATAATGCTGAGTTAAGAATCAAAAAAGCGCAATTACTGAAGATGCTGATGATAAAAGCCGCCGCCGCCACCACCTACCCAGCTGCCTGTCTAATACAATATGTACGTGTTTCGCTGTTATACAAAAAATTGACAAAAATGGTGGTCGTTCTAGTTGGGGCCATCAACTATGCACCAACATTTTTGTTGGTGCGACTCAATGCTAGCTCATGGGAGTATCTCCGGTGTTCGAACTTGAGAAGCTTGACCTCGTGTTTGGTCCTTGGGATGGTATGATGCCAGTCTTCTGTCCCATGTATTTGAGGATCTCGTAGTCTGAACACAAAGCCGACCCGGGAGATGCTATCAAGGTGAGAAAAGCCAATGTCTTCTCCGTAAGCTCTCGCAGCCCTTCTACCGTGATAAGTCTGAGAAGAATCTGGTTGAGAATTGGATCCTTGTATACCGCTTGAAGAGTCACCACATTCCCCCATTGCCTTGAAAACGTCAGCGATATTTAGTATAATAGGTGAGAGAGACATACGCATGTGCCGTCCCCCAGACGTTCGTGACGATTAGCCTGTCTTTCCCTGGATTGCCTAGGCCATAAAACGCCCTGGTACTGAAGATGAGAGCTCTGATTCCACACTCTATGTAGTTCAGGACCTTTACATCGGGTTCCTCGATCCGCTTTTCGAGAACTTTCAAGATAAAATGACGGTAAGTGATCACCTCTGCTCCATAATACTTGGCTCTCAGTCGTGCTTCCAGAATATTAGTGGCCGGCTCTCCTTTCGTTGCATCCCATTTCATCAGGTTAGCGGCAACAGAAGTGATCCATTCCAAGTTCGCGAGTGACGCATCGATGGTCGGAAAGTGCTCCTTGGATTTGCTGGCCGAGTTGAAAAGGGCCGTCTCGTCTTTATCACATAAATTAGTATCGCGGAATTATACTAGGCGACGGGGGACTTACCAGCATCAGGCTGATAGAACATATTGTGTAGCTGGTTGAGATGTTTGCGCAAAAACAATTGCCCCATGTAACTTTGGACAATCTCGGTAGTGAGGCTGTAGTTAGCCACTGCCCCTTGCAAATTAGGGTTAGGCATGTCTTCTTCATATGTTAGAATACCAGAGTGCGGGCAAGGAAGTTCGGCAACGATGTCACTAGAGCCAATAGTCAGCGTATGTTGTTAAAGCAAACATCCTGCAACATACCTCTCCAGCTGCAGGCACGTCCAGAAGGCTATGATCAGTGCATTATCTTTCTCTGAGATAGGCATGTTGTCATGCTTTAGTTTCTTTAACCGATCGAATTTTCTGTCTGGATTAACACTTGGTCGATTGGCGTGATAATGGTTTACTTACGGCCTGAGAATAACTTGGAGGCCACGGCATGCAGCTGCAATGTACCCATGGCTTTCCATTACCCTCGCAAGTTGCCCGTGGTATAGTCCGGCGAGGATATTTGCGTGCACATGTTGCAAACTGTTTCCCGCGAGTTGATTTCCAATAACATCTGTGGCAAGAGCATAATACGCGAGCCCTGGGATGACATCGATGTTTCTCGGCTTAACCCTTGCAGGATATGCTCCATCGATTGACGTTCTCCGACTTCGCGGTTGCCCCCTCTCCCCATCTAGAGGCGATGTTATTCCCATGCCAGGGGACCTCTGTATAGGCGATGGCGGGTGGCCATTTCGAACTGTAGGAGAGCTGCCATACACAAAATCCAGATCTCGATCAGCATGCCACGCATCTGGGATTTTCCCCTTGTGCTGGCATATCTTTCCCAATGCCATCACCAGCAAAACTATGGCAGAACCGATCGATCGAAATGGATGGCCAGGCTTGTGATCCATGATCACGTGCGGATCCGCGTATTCCCCTGCGATGGGAGATCTTTTCCGCTTGTTGCCAGGGCTTTCCGGATTTCTGTAACCACTTCCCACAAACCCAGCTCCAGCATAGTTCGTGTGCCCTGCCTGAAGACTCGACACTTGCTTTGGCTTTGCCTGGCTCTCAGGGATAGACTTTAAGAAGTGCTCCACAAGAAGGTCCAGGTGTGATTTGATGAGTATGGGGTGCATGATGTTGATGTGTTCCATGTAACTCTTCACCAAGTCGTTGACAGTCTCTCTACTGAAATCCGGCATGCCATTCGAATCGATTCCACCCCTCGTCAATTCCGGCTGGTGGCCAGGAGGAGTCAGGCCACCAAGCTGGCCCCATTCTTCGCCAGCAGGAGAAGACACGTCTGAATGAGAATCACCCGGCGTACTGTCCGTTCCATGGTCCACCAAAGGATCCTTGTCATATCCCGGAGGAGGCTCGTAGCCTTCTCCCCGTCCAAAGAGCCTCAGCAGTCCTCTCCTCTCCTCTTGCAGAATGGGATATTTCTCATTTTTGATCTTGGAACTATTCATAGCCCCTTGGCACAATTCTCTGATTATCGGATGAGTTAGCAGTCGTGCAGCTCCTGTTGTATGGTTGACTGGGATTGACGGTGGTTTTCCTGGACCTGGATTGCCAGACTCCTCTTCCTCTTCCGAAATTTCACCGCCCTGTGGAAAGCCGTCCGGACCCCGCGGTTGACTTGGGGTGGATCCGTACGGGGACTCGTTTGAAAGCAATGGTGCAACCTCAGATCCAACGGATGGCCGTGGAAATTCCAGTCGGTATCCTGTAACAACTTCTGCTGCGGGTTCGTCTTTGAATCTCACTGCGTCGTAGCTAGAATTATTCGGAACCGCGCCTCCCTTCTGGGCCCGCTTGATCTCACTCACCTCACCTGAAAGGTGTTCGATTTTGCTGTTGAAATGCTCAATCTTGTTATTGAAACCACTCATGAAACTCTCCAAACGGGCCAAACTATCCATGATATCGGCCGATGCTTTGTCTTGCCTAGTCTCATTAGTATAATGATGGCTAGAAAAGTGATTGGACTTGAGCGTACTGCTTTGGTGGAGGGTCTCTATAACGACATTCCGTCCCCTTCTCTTTGCAAGTCGAACATGCTGGCCGCCCTTCGTCGCATTTGGCTTTGAGTGTTCGACAACTATCACATGCCTGCGCAGCTCTTTGCGCCTTTTTCCTGATATCTGGCCTTCCTGCCGAGGGATATGTGACGGTTTGGTAGTCTCGAGGTGCTGGTAGACCCCCGTATGGGTTATTGCCGTACGGCTCTGTGGCAGACATTGGACTTTGCACTGGTGGGTAAGGATTTAATAGTGGCGGCTGCGGTGGGTATTGTTGATTTCTCGCTGGATCGTACGCCGGATGATATGATCGACCCGGCCCTTCGTGGTGTGGTGATGGATTCACATTGTGCTCTGCACCAGTTGAGGGTGGCCTATACTGTTGTTGTGGTTCGTCTGACGGGTCCCTTTTCACCACCGGGTCTCTTTGTCCTGCATATGGTGGCATTGGAGGCTGCTGGCCCGGAGGAGCTGGTAGTGGGAGAGGATGGGCAGGAGGACCGTTCTGATATCCATGCGAAGGACCAGAGCCTGGTCTACGAGGGTCCTGATGGTCGAATGCTCTAAGGGTCGACGGTGATCAATTGAATATAATTCAGGCGGTTGTGGTGGCAGCGGTCGAGAGAATGAAGTTTGATTTAGACCTGAATAATGTTGGTACTGTTGCGGCTGCGGCTGCGCATTAGTTGGAATAGAAGGGAGTTGTCGAGAGCCTTCGGGCGAGTTCTGCCATAGTGTAGGAGCTGTGCCAGCAAGACGAGGACGTTGATCGGGTGGTATGTCCATCTTACTTTGACTCTCATACGATTACCGGCAGTAGAGGCCATGGACGGCAGTAGTAGAACGTCGGCTGCTCACAGGTTGCCAGATAACAAAGATGTTCTCATCAAGGTAGCACAAGCTGACGTAGAATATCTATCAAAAGGGTCCCCTGGCGCGAGATAATATCATCTGAGATAGGAGAGTCTTGATTTCGGTAGCTTCCAGTGAGTGACGGGCAGAAGAGCAACAGATCTGGGCAAGAGTCGCCGATCCCTGCATACTGTACGGTGCGGCATGGATACCCCGCAACAGGGGTAGCTTGTTTCTCGCTTGGGTCCTGTTGGCTCGTGTTATCAAGTCATGTCCCAGTCCTGTGGTTGTCTCAGAGGTGCGTCTCGATCTGGTTGCCTCGCTTGCCCCTCGACTTCAGATGGGACGGTCGGGAAATTCTGCTTATGGCCAACTTTTGATCGGTACGACTAGCCGAATCAGGCATGGGAACTCCACAAGGTCGGGCCGCCGTGGGCGCACCGGAAGGTATGGTTAGTAAGCAATTTTTGGATCGGTAAAGGAGCTGAATGGCCTTCACAGAAAGGAGGGCTCAAGTAAATGAGTGAATCGATTAAGTATTTGCTATAGGGCGTGGATGATAGTATCTAAGATCGGGACAGGAGTAGTGTATTTGCATCATCAAAATCCCTATGCCTTGCGGTGTTTTAAACCATTGTCGTTCGTTGAGGGAAGATAATACGGGCAGATTTGTATTGGGGGTGCTGAGTAACAAAACCTTGAGGAGCGAAGGTCGACCTGTGGGGACAGGCTATTGTCCGTAGACTTTGGGACATGAAACACGGAATATCGCCAGGGACATGCAATAACAAACCACATTTAGGCGTTCCAAAGCGAGTGAGGCTGCTCCTCAACCAGCAATGTCTGTACAGTATCCGATGCTAGAGACTTCTGGGACCTACCTACTCCGTAATGGGTACCCGCAAAAATACACCTTCACGGCGATTCTGTCATGTCGGAAAGCAAGAAAGTGCCATGTCTCAGCCTCGGAAGAGGATTGTCATTCGGGACATCTCGACCGAAGCGGTAGATACCGCGCTCCATAAACCGATGGCCCGTACTTTTACAAGGCCGCCAAGATTGGAGCTTCTCCTTAATGGGGTAGTAATTTGTGGGTTTTGGGAACCGGCTAAAATTTGTGAAGAACTGTTTTATCAGCGTGCGACGTCATCCGTGCATGACGCTAGTCCCCAGCCACACTAATGCAGAATTAGCATCCCTGCTTTGGGACCCGTCGATTTAGCGTCATGCAGGATACAAGCCAAGGAACGTAGGGTACTGTACTTCGGGCAAGTACGCGGCCACTGTACGGAGTATGGTACCCGAACCAATCCTGGGACTCCAAATTCAGCGGCTTGACTGAGAAATCATCTCCCTCGTATTCGACCCACCCTGCGGCTGCCACACCGCCGACAACTGTTTCACAACCATCGACAATGGTTTCGCAACCACCGACGATACTTCTTACCGTCGTCACGGGGCAAAAATCATCCACCTCTCACTTTCGGCCCACCCGCGACTCTGAATCATCGACCTGCATTTTCAGAACGCCTTGCGAATTGAAAACCCATCAACTTCCATCCAGAACACCCACAGCGATTTGCAATCATCGACCTTGCATTTCAGAATCACCCTGCGCTGAAAATTCATCGACTGCATTTTTAAACCATCCACCTACGATACACAAAACAATATCGACCTTGCATTTCAGAACCACCCTACGAACTGAGAATCATCCAGCACTTCCACTCCAGAATCACCCTTCGCTGAGAATCACCAACCTGCGTTTTCAGACCATCCACCTCGATTTACAATCATCGACCTTGCATTTCAGAATCACCCTACGCTGAGAATCACCAACCTGCATTTTCAGACCATCCACCTCGATTTACAATCATCGACGCTTCATCCACGTGACGGTGCACGTGAATCATCGCCGGAGCACGATTAATCGCCGCTGATTGGCGCCTTCTACGTCATAATGATAAATTCAGTTCTCGAAATTTGCTCAATTATCGACGGAATCACTCCTCCTGGTAATATCGCGTTCAACTATCTCGTTAACATAAGCAGCTTCGTGCATCAAGGCCGAACATGTTTAGAGATTGAAAAAGTAAAAGAAGAGCCGAAAGCAGACAAGAGAGGGCTGAAGCAGAGAAAAACCAAGAAAGCCTGGTCACCGACGTCGAGAGCCCTTCAAAAACACCTCGATGAAGCGCTAGAAGATAAGTCATCGATATGGCGGGACCTCTACATATTCGGGGGTTCCATGAAAGCGGTAATTATTTTCTCTCTGATATGTATGCTCAATGCAGACAGGAGGTCAAAAGAATCTCCTGTTCAAAAGGTCGAGGCCTGGCCACCTGTTATGCGAAGGGTCTTGGCGACAATGTTAGAGCAACTTGAAACGCATCCCGAAATGTCTGCGTATATCGATCTTCAGGAGAAGCCGGCGGAGCATAAGACACGTTCGTACAGACCGAAAGTGAAGGCAAAAGAGCGCGAGGGTGACGACGGAGTGGAGGGTGACGACGGAAAGGAGGGCGAGGACGAAAGTGAGGCTAAGGACGAAAAGGAGGGCTGTGGAATTGTTGCACTACTCAAGGAGAGCATCAAAACGTTGAAAGGACTCCTCCTTTGTGGCAACGAGGACGAGGTTGAAGACGAGCTTCCCTCTCGCAAACGTCAGCGAGTAGAGCCACAGACAAACAACCAATCATCGAATCCTTCCCAGACGTCGATCGTAGCAGATTCACATGTACCTGGTCAGTCAGAAACTTTCCTGCAGCGGTGTCTAGGCTTATCAGACAGGACAGAAAATCAACAAGCAGCACCGAATCCACATGACGGTTCGCAGCAACCGCCAGCGGCAAATCAGAATAACGAGGATGTTCAGAGTCCAAAGGCGTGTACATCACAGCAAAATACAGTCCAAGTTCAGCCTAGTTTAGCAAATGCTCTTGATAAGGCAAATAGTACGGGAGTTTTGTCCCCCATGATTCCTCAATGACTAACTCGGGGCAGTTCTACCAATTGTATACCCCTTGACGGCGGCAGAATTGAACAAATCTCTTCTCAAATGTGTGGGTAGGGAGGAGTGCCATGCGACCAAACTTTACCCGTCATCAGACTCGCCAGTACGAATAGACCCAGCCGGAAAGGCAACAGGAATACTTCCGATATTCCTAGGGGAAGCATCCATGCATTTGGCGAACTTAGCAGACCCAGCAGCGACCCCTCAACAAATTTCATTCTCTGTACCACTCACAAGTCTCTGCGGCTATATGCTAAAGCTTCAAAAGCCGGAGACCAAGTTGCTTATGGTGTATTTATCAGGACTGGCAGTGGTCTGGATGCCGCAGGTTGGACTTGTGGTATTGACACTGACAACGTTCGTAAACATCAGGGCCGACATTGAGGCGGAGAAAAAGGCGGGAGCTCTGCAGAAATCATGTTGAACACAAGGCTATTATGGATATTCAATATAATAAGACCTGCCGCATCTCTCGAGCCAAATACGTGTTATGTCTTTCGAACAAATACCACAGACACATCCCCTTCCCCTCTACACTCCCATCCTTGTATATCTATTTCTTGAACGTCGTTTCCAGGATAGTAGGGGTTATTTCCCACCCAGAGAACTCCGCCGTCGCCCTTTTCTAGGAAGGCCTTAACACCGCCTTTTGGCCCGGCATCTAGGTCGCGCAGCGAAGTAGCCGCATCAACCGTGTATTCTCCTTTGTCACTCTTAAAGAGTTAGCATGCCTGTTCCGAAAACGTAAAAGAGGAGGAAACATACCCGATTCTCCCTCCAGGCTGCGGCCTTTTCTTCGGCGCTTCCTTCGGCGCCCATGGCCTCTACAGGACCTTCTTTAAGCCCTTGTGCGCAACTCCAAAGACGGTTCTACGCGTGCTGGAAGATAGCTCTCAGTTCGGGAACCTCGAAACGTGTTGTAGGACTCACCTAAGCAGGACAAACGGCTCCCTTTCTTTGCGCTGATCTCCAGTTGGGTGGTACTGTCGTTGTTATGCTGTGGTGAACGATGATGATGGCAGTTTTGTTGCACACAAGCTATTCAACCGAGAATATGCAGGTCGTACCCAATCACCACCATTTCCAGCCCAATGCTGTTGTCGCCAGCGTAAGCTTTCGAATCGATGTTACGTGTAGCTCGATGACTGGATGCGATCCGACTTTGGCGGATTCTGTCTTTGTCCTGTGTGTATCGATAGTGGAGCGTCCATCGTGAAAAAGAGATAAGCCTAAATGACATGTGTCGGAAAATCAGCAGCGCCCTTTGCCGAGGATTGCGGAAGAACCCCACCATTATATAAGAGTGGTTTCGTTTGAGCCGCGTGATCCAACCCCCGCGTACAGCCTCGGGCAGCCTCGGGCAGTCGAATTCCTACTTCGTAGCAGGCATAACTATTCCGTCAAGACACCAAATCCTTGGCTACTACTTTTACTAAATACAGGCCTACATTAACAATTTGATTGGTAGTATTCCCCTTGTCAATGGCCCTTGCGGGGAGAACTTGCGAGAAGGCTTGGCGGAATAGATTCGCCCGCGACCAAGTAAGCTAGCGGCCGCATGGCAATCGCTAGGCAGACGAAGGCTCTGTGTACCTTTCGCGTAAAAACTTTGCGCGACCATGGCGAAATGCTCGTCGTGCTGGTAGTCGCAATGAGAAAAGAATGCCGTCCCTCGACTTTCTAAATGATATCGAGTCGTTCAAGATTCGCGGAATCAAAGCAGGCGGGCAATGAATTGTAAAGTAAATGCCGAGATGAAAGAATGGCGAGGCGACAGGCTGTCTTATATTGGGAGTTCCACTACGTAGCCGATGACCCTCGCGTATGCGGTGAGAAGATGCAATGCGTTGTGGCAACGCCCTGCATAAGATCTATGCATGACCAGATAGCAGGAGAGTGAATTCTCCAGGCTGAGCAACTCCGCCCGGTTACGAGACGTACTAAGAAATATTGACCGCTCGTTGTGTTTACCTCCGTAGGAATTTCCGGGTTGCCTTACGGAGAACTCACGCCACTAGCGGCCATCCTTCCATCGTTCTTCCCCTGTCAACGCAGAAACATGGCTCTGGACGTCCGAAGCTCGGGACCAGCGGCTCACAGTTGTCATAGCGTCGATGAGGTGCGTCAACTTGGATGCGATGCTTGTGATGGGTGCGATGAGTGTGACGATGGATGTGGTCTACTCCGTAGAGCTGTACCACCATCCGGTTACACCAGAAGCCAGTTTGCCGGGAAGAGTTACCCCTCAAATGTTCTGGCCTTCATGCTGCGCGGGCGGATGAGATCGCTTATCTTAGACCTGGCTTGCTGCAAAAATCTCTATTCTTCAAACATCACTCCGCGACACTGTCGTGTTACGCCGGCTGTCATCTCAAGATAGCTTTCGCCGAAGCTGTGGTGAGATAGTCCACAAGATTCCTTTTGCACAGCGACACTTCGAGTTCTTTGCAGCGAGCTTTGTTTGCTATCAGCGCAACGGCTTCACTCAATTCGACGATCTCAGTAGTCATCGTTGCGATAGTTCCACACATGGATTCAAGTCAGTTCCAATCCATGGGAGCAAGTTTCTGGCTAACGAGAAATCCAAGACTCGCTCAGGACCGGGGTGAGGCCTGTCGGCTTCTCCAACCCAGTGCCGTCAATAAGAAGAGGATCACCTAGGTTCTGCGTGACGGACAGAAGTGGTCTGTCCACGCAACGAACATCCCCCAAGCTGTACTGAGCGAAGACAAACGAAAAGCCATCAAACATTGGCCTGAGCTCTGATCGTACAACGAGACCCATGGAGACGATCAAGAGTGCCAGCCCGGGGCGTGAGGTTCGGTGTGGAATCCGCAAGACTATTCTGGATGATATCACTTTGCCATTAGACGTTGGTATGATAGAAATCCACTTCAGCGTAAAGCTTGATAAACTCGAGCGGCTGCACGTTGGTGGCGGGCTGTATGGACAGAACGCACTTTACCAACTGGCAGTTTGCACACGGCCTTGGGGATGGGAGGCCTCGCACTTCTGTCAGATTATCCTTGGTCCCAAGATGCACTACATCCTTGGAAGCTCGACCGCATCGTGGTATATATACTCTTTACGGCATGTGATTCAAGTAGCAGAGAGCGTGTTGGCGTTAGGAACGACTTTTTCAGAGGTCATCACCACTTTACTATCATGGTCGAACAAATGGCTGGAATTCGAAGAGGAAGACAAGAATGATATTTGGCCATGCTCTTTCGGCAAGTTAAAACCGAAACCACTGGCCGCGGTGGAGGAAGGATATGAACTAGCAACCGCGAGTTACAATAGGCGGAATTGACGAAACCGGGGTCCATTGGTGCCGGAAATGGAAGGGTCAGCGGGTGTTTTGTTTCTCAGTCTGCGAAATGCGTATCGATCATTTTCCCCCCTGTGCGAATCGACTTGCCTACTAAACAACGGAGTTGTATTTTCCCGCGGTGCGACAGAGCTGGATCAGCTGGCATGCCAATCGATCGAGCCACAGTTTTCTTTGATAGTGCTCTCTGAGTTTTGTTCGACGACATATCCTCTGGTCACTCTGGCACTGGCTTGGGCTAATTTGATGCCTTGGGTTCCAGGCATAAGGAGGGGTGGTCTTTGCGAACGCGCGGATGAAAAGTGGCAGATCTGCTGGCTGATTGCGTCTCAGTTTGCCTTTGATTTTTTGCGCTAGCAGAATTGCGAAAATCGTACGAAGATATTTTCCTAGAAGTGTTACGATCTGCCAACAGATCCTAAGGACCGACCCTCGGAGGCAGGTCATGGCCAGGATAGAAGCGCAGAAGCAAGGCTTGAAGGATGTAGCGGCTGCAGTCGTATGGTACTGTACGCCGAACCTCTCTATCTACTTTTGTTGACTTTATCTAGGTGGCCGATTGTGCAGGCCTGCTTCCTGCTCTTGCTCTTGCGGATGATGAGGTTGTGGGAACGGATGACAGCGTCGTTTAGGAAACAGGCGGCGTGGACCGCGGACATATATACATGGTTGTGGTAGACAAACAAAGTGGAACTGGGTTTGTGCAAGTCACGAAAGAAGGGTATATTGGGCCTCATGTCAACGTTGAACCAGGGGAGACTGGTTATGAGACTGTCAAGATTGAGCAGGGACAACACTGTATGGTGTACCACTCTTGTGCTGTATTCTATATCCTACGCGCCTAACTGCTGTCGCTGGCTACTCCTCTGAAAACACCGATTTGCCGTCGATAGAGCTGACTCGGGCGCCACCATCACATCAATTTTGCCGGAGTGACTGTCTACCTTCATCTAATACGTCTGCTGAGTGAGGTGCTGGGACAAGAAGGCCATTAAAGTCTCTCGCTTTACACTGCCTGGGTATTCCGTTTTCCTCCTCGAGAGACCACTAGGCAAAGTCTTGCTAATCGATTGAATCGCAAGAACAAATTGAACTTAGCTACGCCCTAAACTTGCATGAGGAAACACACTCTTATCTAGTGATAGGATTCTAATCCCATGTTTGGATTCAATTCCTAGTGGTAGGTGATAATATCCAACTGGATGCGAGAAGGTGTAATACTAGTGGTTGGAGGAGAGGCTTTGGGTGAGCTGAACGTCCTCCAACAATGTTCGGTAGCCAGAAAGAGTTTTCAGCCTATTGGAGAGACGAGTATTGATAGCTTGGCTCTTGACGTGACGGGAAAGGTGGGTTAGGTTGTCTTTCATGCTCACGAGCTCTGCATAGGATACTCTGAAGATGACTTAAATGAATGCACCAATTAGTAAGCCCACTAGAAACGTCCACAGAAATTCTAGCGCTGGATGCTTCTGGTAGCGAATCTTGAAAAATCTCTCGTAATCCTGTGTGTTTCTGCCTTCCCTGATGCGCTTGCATAGCTGGCGATATTTTGCGGCATCTTCGCGCTTCTTGGTCAAGTCTTTCCGAATGGCGTCTAGCTGGTCGAACATCGCTCAAGCTATCAGTGGACTTCGAAAAGCCATTCTTCATGTTGGTCCGCAGGCCCATGTAATGACGAATATGTCTTGGGACTGGGGTTCAGCTAGGTTTGAGGAGGTCATACCCCTACCGGACTGGTATCGGTGGGGGTTCATAGGGGTTTCAGTGGCGTTCCGACGTCCATAAATACTGGCTACTCTCGCACTCTCTTAGGTAGAACACGGATTTTTACACCACCATTTATTACTCTGTCACCATACCCGCATTTTGAATATATTCACACACGCGGCGTGGTACATGAACCGGTACTGCACCGACACTGATCAGTGGCAAGCTTGTATCGTCAACCTTGCCACAGACAGAAAAGGTCTCAGGCTGTAGAGTGAAATCGATCAAACTTTGGAGTACTTTACCGTATCTCTAATAGGGCTCTTTAGAACGGCCAGATCAAAGGAAAAATCAACTTTCCGGAGACTCGCCTGGATAACTGAAGCACGTTGAGGAAGCTACCAACACCGGCAATCACTTTACGAAGATTGTCAAGTCAAGCACTTGAATCCAGAACTTTGGACCTTTCAAGAAACACATCCGAGAGCCCACCGAACCAAGTACGGTTTACCTACGAACCAAAACTACCTTCAGCACCAGGATCATGGCGGACGCAACACCATCTCCAGAAACAGGAAATAACTCGGGGACGCCAGAACCAACACCAAATCCTGCACCAGCTCTTAGGGCAGATTTCCCGGCAAATCCAACAGCGTATTCGCAGAGGTTCCAAATGGACTACTGCAATAACCGCATTAAGGGAGAAGAACTGTTTATAGAGTTCTGAGAGTATTTTGAGGGATGGACGCCAAACGACTTCAGATTGATCGAGACAACGGAGCGCACATACCTTCGAGACGACTTACGGGCGTTGGGTGTGTACGTGCAGAAAGCACAAAGGAAAAGGACAGCAGATGCTTTGGCAGAAGCAGTGGAGGGAGATGGGAATGAGTAGCCGGAGGACCAGTGGGAGGCCCAGGTTTGGGACCACCCCGAATCAGCACCGAATCGCACACGGCCTCCTGTTACTGGCAATCAACCCTCAAATTCGGAAACACTTGAAGAAAGCAGACCGAGCAACCGGACATCCTAAAAAATCGGACATCCTAAAAAGCTGACTCTCTAGGGGAGAGGTATGGAACTGACGATTAATCATTTTTTACGCTGAAGTAACATAATCGTAAAATGGCCGAGCTTTAGTAATGCTTAGACTATTTTAATTGTCACCTTCTGCTGGCCTCACAGTATCCCTTCGTCCGCTGAGACATTGCCAGGCACTAGCAGGGAGTTAAACGACAAGCTGTTATTCGTCAAACCATGAGGCTCGGTTGAGGAGTGGATTAGTTGGCTCTCTTCGCTTAACCCTGCTAGC
>JAFJYG010000867.1:0-22135 GCA_017366145.1 Cadophora sp. M221
GCCCCAGCCCCACACTCAAGAACCAATCTCAAGCACCCGATTCCGAGCCGGCAATTCCTGCGGCGCAGTATGGCACTCCCTCCCTACAAGACCAAGTGCAATGACAGCTATAGGTACGCCTACACTCACGCCTATCGCTGCAGTGGAAACTGCCTACGCCTTGAGAGCCATCATGACAGCAGTAGGATATCGTGTCTGTGATGTCGCTGTTCCAGAATCGGACGCCGGCTTTTGAACTGTTGGCGACTTGGAAGAAGGGTCAGTAAGTCGGTACGACGAAGGGAAACTACTAAAATGACGAAGAAGAAGAAGGAGGAGGAGGAGGAGAGGGTGAGGGGAGGGGGAAGAAAATAATGTGTAACTAAGGATTGTAAGTCCACTCATAAGAACCGTATTGATTAAGAAATGCTGTATCTTCCCATTTCAGATCCGTCCAGCCTACCCTCAGGTAAAGGAGCCATTATCCTGACGACACAAGCCATTCAAGTAACAGATAGCTCCTTGCGCTCAACACGCATTAATCCTAGTCGTTGAGTTATCACATCGAAAGCCAGAATCATCAGTCGCCGTTCCATTGATTTGATAATGTAACATTTAGTTGAAGCCTCTTGCACGTAGCTGAAAGGTGCGAGAAGGAGGACTGCAAAGAGAAGGGATTGAGATGTTGAGGATGCCTGGGAAACTATCTTCATGGCTAAAAGACATGGGTAGATAGATGAAGGCAAAGATCTAGCAGAAGAGCAAATTACCTCTGGAAAGAGATGGAGGAGAGTAGAATTAGGCTGAGAAACTCGATGGGAGAAGTTCGAATCCTCTCCAACAACGTCAAGGCAGAAAAACTTCAAGAAAGAAGCTCAGTATATGAGATAAAGGCTAAGTGCAAGTTCTTTGAATCTTGAGATAGAATGACGCGATTAAATGGTTCAAGGCCGAGATTTGGTGAGCTGAAAGGTCTAGGCAACGCAAAAAATAGACTTATTGTGAAAGCGACCATAGCCACAGAATCGTTGAATACTTTCCTTAAAGCATACCTAGTGTTCCAAACTTGGAAACAAAAAACAGTCGAATGGCGAAAAACTGCGTATAATATGATAGGATGCAGCAAAAGCCACACATCTAACCTTCACGAGCTCATAACCTCCCCTTCAAATCCCCATCCAGAACCTTCTCACCACCATAGCGTCACGCAACATTCTTCTCCAACCACTCCTCCCACTGCTCACCCGAGAAGCCGGAACTAATCCCATTCTCAACGACCCCATCAAAGACCACCGTAGGAGTAACATGAACACCCTGCATACGATTCATCTTAACCAAGACCTTCAGCTCATTCGTTACGCCATTCCCTGTATTCAAGGATCCGTCTTCAGCAGGTTTGTCAGAGATGTGCAAGAGCTTGTACATCTCCTTCTCGTCGACGCCGACTTTACCTCCGATCTTGGCGAGACGCTCGTATGTCTTGTTGCGGGTCTCGTTGACGACGTTGACGTCGTAGAAGGATTTGGCGTCATCGAAAAGTGCCTATGTTCTCATTTTCATAAACACACATCCCTCACTCACAAGATATCACGGGATTGGAATGTATGGGTATAAGGTAGGTAGGTACGAGCTTACCTTGCTGAAGTCATAGAACTTGGTAGGTTGGAGCTTGAGCACGGCAACTCCGGCTTCGTGGACTAGAGTCGAGGATGGATGCCATGGCTGGATCTGCTGTCTGAACAAGATCTGGACTTTCGAGGCGTACTTTTGTTTGATCAATGGGAGGACGGATATGTAGACTGTGTTGAACATCTTGGCGGAGTAGGGACAAACATAGTCGAGAAACAACTCTAGTGTGTGCAGAGTAGGGGCGTTTGTGGCGGTGAACTTTTGACCGGCGAATTTGGGTGCGAGCGCCATTTTGAGTAGTTGCTTCGGAAGAGTTTTGTATTGTCAGATTGGTGATGTTGATGAAGTTTGGACGGGAGCTATGGAGGGGTATTTGGAGGGGTGATGACGTTCAGTGAATTATATCGCCACGTGATTGACATGACTCGGGGGTGTTTATTTCGAGACTAATCTGCTGTTGTAATCTTTCGAGTTTCTTGGGAGCTTTAACGATAGTTAATGAGACTAGGAGTCAAGGCATTCATATGATAGCTAGAGTGGATCATCATCGTTGGGCGTTGATGATGCAAGCTCCTAGGTCTCAGTTGGTATATTAAAAGTAGCTTTCAAACAATTTGTGCCAAATGAAGGTAGCAGTTCCCTAAAGCAAGATGCTCTATAGTATAACATTTATCATTATGTACTTGGGACGGCTCATGAACAACGCCCGCAAAATGCTCAAGTCCCATAGTCCATATCCAAATGCCATCCATGAACGCCATATTCAATGTACAGTAATTACAGTACAGTACAGGTTGTACAGAAGTATCTTCAGGAAAATAGAAACTCTTTGAGAACGGGAGATCCAGAGAACTCAGGATTGAGTAGGATGCAACTATGCCAATCAGTACCCCATGAATATCGACGAAAACCTAGACTCACTTGAGAAAGTATTGCAAGCCACTCCTCCGATTCTCCAGAAACTTTGGCCGGAACTTGGATATGACGCTCTTTGGGGGCAAGGGAGGCATGGCAGCTTTGGAATTTGGGAAGGTTTGTAGTAACTTGTCTCGGAGGTCGTCAAACTCTGAATATCGTTTTCGAATCCGCATGGAGCCACCCTACAATAGCCAGTCAGCACAAGCGCCACATCTACTGTTCTACGGTCCATGGACCTACCCGCAGAGTTTCTACCGTGATGTTCCAGACCACAAATGCGCCTATGCCAGTCCTACTACCATTAATTATTACATGGTCCTCGATGTATACGCTCCTCGCCCAGCATGCTTTGTTCTTCGAGTCACCATCGTCGGTATTATCCTGGAGGGTAATCGCACCCGCTTGTATCGACTCAACGGAGATATTCGAGAAGGACCTCGTGTGCGACTGGACCCAATACGGCGGCGAGCTCACTGGCGATGTTACAGGAGAATCAATGTCGCCGGCTTCGTGCTCTGCGTGTGACGTAGTCGTTGTTGTACTGAGCCCATACTTGCGCGTGCCAGCAGGCTCACCATTTGCATGACCATGATTCGATTGTTGATTGAGGATGGCCTCCATCCATGCCAACGGCAGGCTGGATAGCCTGGGAATGTCTGGGGTTGAGTCTAGGCTGATATCGAGATTGTTTGGTGTTGATGAGAATGTTGTTGGAATGCTGCTCCGGTTCCCGACTGCCGTGTTTATCCCTGCTGCCTTTGTCTAGATCGTTCAGCCTCCCCGCCGAGCACCAACCCTCGCAAAGCACGGAGTAGGAAGATCTTATTGGCTGGACTCCCGCGCAATAACAAACGGAGAAAAGGGGTCTCCAAGCTCGTCCTCGTCTCCAAGCTGCCAACCTCAAGAGCAATCTGATCTTGTCTTCTGCGGCCTGGCCAGTTACAGCGGTATTTGCATTTTTGGCTGAAACCAACATTTCACTTTGCAGATCTCGGTAACGTTTGCTTGAGCTTGGCCATAACGATTTAGACTCTTTTCAAATGGTGGAGATATCGCGTTCCTTTCCGAGTCTAAAGCTTTAAATTTATTGTCCGACAGGGATTGGTTATTAAGATTCGGGAGCCACGGGCGGTCTCCAATTTCGGCTGTCAGCCAAAGCGAACATCCTCATCCAGCTGTGTTTTCTTTTCCTCTCCTCTCCCACTCTTCGTGATACTTCTAATGGAGAGCAAAAAAGACAGGTGGCGAGTAGAGTTGCATTCTGCTGCAGTCTGGATGCATACCTCCGTACGATATCATGCACATGGCCCTCAACACGAAGTCTGGTGGTGGCAGGTCTGCCGTTCGTTCTAATCATGGAACATCCAAGGGGGAGCTGGCCGAGAAAGTGTGCAGCCAAGTGAGACCCTTTCCACGCTATCACTTGCTCTGGCCGGGGGCTGCTCACTATCAAAGCCCCGGTTGGCTAGTCGCCCGCCTGCTGCTAACTGTGTTGAGTTACATCAGTCCATGTGCTTCTCCAGTGGCGGCCTAGTGGAGGCGCGACATCTCGATCCGGGCCATTTTGTTGATTTGAGGTGGTCGGGGCTTGGGTTGGGGATTTCATAAGACTTCTCCTCTCCTGCTCCTCACATTCCGTCGTCCTTGTCCCCTCGCTGACTGGATTTCAACACTCGCTTGTGCCTGCCTGCCTGTCTGTCGTTGTGATTCTAATCTTCTTAACTTCTTTACTTGGTATTTGAGATCTCACTCGCTCGATCGTCAATAACCTCGTATCCGTTTAAAAAGGTATGGATCCTCGAATCATTCCCTGTCTTTCCCGGAGCTTCTTATCCTCTGCCTGTGTACTGGACAAC
Source organism: Cadophora sp. M221 (assembly GCA_017366145.1). Lineage (NCBI taxonomy): Eukaryota > Fungi > Ascomycota > Leotiomycetes > Helotiales > Ploettnerulaceae > Cadophora > Cadophora sp. M221. Next base: position 4,383 of record JAFJYG010000867.1, read on the forward strand.
CGGCATTGCCTCGGTATCAATAGCGAACTGGTTATCAGCTGGTGATGCTGAAGACCAATGTCTTCCTGGGCATACATTCAGTTGGATTTCCTCTAGTCGTTAACTGTCCTCGAAATTCATGGCTCCAAAAGACAATTCGATTTTCTAGCTCTCAGTGACTGATAGTGCCTTGCAGATAATCTTCTGAATCTCAGTTCCATTCTCAGCACATTCGGATCAACCGTATACCTTCGACCATGCCTTCATTCAAGACCTCTGCTGCCGTTCTGGCCGCTGCACTCTTCTCCCTGAGTGTTCACTCCCAATCGGTTTATACTGTGAACCCAGACAGTGTCTCTCTGCCCACCCGCCAAGGATGGTGTTCATCTCAAACGGCAGCATGTCCTCTGCTCTGCCTGCAGCTCTCAGGGGAATCTTCGACCACTGCTGCAAACGACTGTGATGCTGTAAGATACCTGTTCAATTTATATCATTCCATTGCTGACCAAGAAGGAAACGCTTTCATACGACTGCATCTGTGGAAACGGATTGAGCCCTAACGCCAGCGAATACTCCCAAACCCTCCCATACTTCGAGTGTCAAGAATACGGAAACCAGTGCGTGGCAGCATGCAATGGCAACACTCCATGCCAGAGTGCTTGCCGAGACGACCACCCATGCGGAGCCCAAAACCCTACCAGAGTCAACACAACAACCAGCTCTTCCGCTACTGCCACAACTCTGCCAGCAGGAGCAACCACTGGTGCCGGAGGAGCCGTTGTGTATAACGGACTTGGAGGAGATGCAACCACTACAACAGCTGCCTCGGGTGCTCAATCTACCTCGGAGGATACGAAGAAGAACGGTGCCCAGATGGCGTTGGATATCGGCCGCGGCTACAGCTTTGCTGTTGTGTTCGCCGGTCTCTTCGCCGGATTTGCTTTGGTCATGTAGGACGATTGGGACTTCTCTTGTATTTGATTTGCCGTATCGAATGTCTCGATTTGGGGCCCACAAGTCTCGACGACACTCTTGCGTTGGTTTAGCGACGGATTTAAAATGGATTGATTGGTCTCAGCATTTTCAGCGTGTTCTTGCATGTTACCACAGAGGAGAGGGAATCGGCCTCTATCATTAATTGGTAATGAAGTGGAAGTTGGTGAAGCTTTACTTGAGGGTGTACGCACCTCGTACTTCGGGTGTTAAGTGAATGGAATAATCAGTACCTACCTACTTGGATAATTCCAACTGTTCGTCTGATGACTCTGCGCCTTGAGACTGTTGATTGTGATATTAAGTATGTTTTTTTTTAATTAACTAGACTGTAGGGACGTGCACGAGGGAAGGACTAATACCGTATCCAAGAGTTCATGCCAAGACTCGACTAAAGTAGCAGGCAGCTGCTCGCTTTGTTGCACCCTCTGGCAAATCAACTCCAACTTCAACTGCAGATAGCATCATCCTTAGCTAGATATCACCTGAAGAATGACTACTCGAGCCGCTAGTCATGCCGGATCATGGTATTCTTCCAAAGGCACTACGCTCTCGAATGAGCTTGACCAGTGGCTTGCCCAAGTCCCAGACTCAATCGATGGAGCACAACTACCAGTCCTAGGCGCAAGAATCATTATTGCACCGTAAGTCAGTTTGTATACATTCCTATTTTATATCTCGTACTAAGATTATAAAGACATGCAGGCTATTCATATTCCGGCCCTGCTGCAGCCTGGGCCTACAAATCCCTTGATCTCTCGAATGCCAAACGCATCTTCCTCCTTGGACCATCCCATGCTTTATACCTTCCTGGCTGCGCAACATCGAAGCATAGCAAATATGCTACTCCCCTTGGAGACTTGATTATCGATACTGCGATAGTGGAGGAACTACAAGACACTGGGGAGTTTGATAAGATGAGCACAAATACCGATGAGACGGAGCATAGTCTTGAGATGCACCTTCCATACATCTACAAGATGCTCGCTCAGTCCTTCAAATCAGATGCTGAATATCCTCCTCTCGTACCGATACTTGTCGGAAATACAAATACAGAAGCGGAGAAGTTATATGGAAAGATACTAGCACCATATCTTGAAGACCCGACATCAGTCTTTATCGTCTCGTCAGACTTCTGCCACTGGGGTCTGCGGTTCCAATACACATACTACCTTCCAGCCTCTCCTTCATCGGCAGCTGCGAGCTCGAGTGGCGGATATTCGTTGAAGAAGAGAGACAAAGATCCAACAAACCCTTTGATCCATGAGAGTATTGGACGACTTGACAAGCTAGCTATGAATGCCATCGAGACTGGCAAACATGATGAATTCTTGGGAAACTTGAGAGAGACTGGTAATACCGTATGTGGAAGACATCCAATAGGTGTGGTGATGGCTGCTATAGAAGTTCTGGAGAAAGCGGGTAAGACCTCTGGTGATAGGAAGGGCAAGTTCAAGTTCGTGAGATATGAGAGGAGTAGCGAGGTTGAAGAGATCACCGACTCGTCAGTAAGTTATGCCAGTGCATATGCGGTGCTTTGAACACGATACAGCAAGACAGAGGGCTTTGAAATGATACCGCGTTGAACTTGCTTTCTTCGCGTTCATATATGATCTGTCTTCTGAGTTTCCTCATGTCCTACTTGAGAATGTCCTTCTGATAGAAACTGTACTACCTCGCTATCGTAGTGTTCCGTGAGGGAAGATGCTGAGCATTAGATATAATGTGTATGATGAAGGAATTGGTCTGAGAACACATTAAACCAGGAGCATTTGCTTCCGAATTTAATAAAGTTAGAAAGAAATAGGTCGCAGTCCATGATCGAGGCTCTTCTAACTGTGGATGAGTCCTTGTACTTCAATGCTACCAAGCCGAGGAACTGATATCTTGTGGAAGGCACTTGCCACACCAGCCAGACTTTGTTGCACCAAACAACGCAGATGCAGTAACACCGCCTCGCACGCCTACAAATAGATCTATTCGTTGCCATCAAACAGACAGACGGCTGCACCCTCTTTACTCATCTCAAGCTTGGATGAATTGGACTCAAGCCCGTCTTCACGTGCGGCTGGCTTGCTGATTGATGACGACCACCGACCGAGGACTCCACGAATCAATCTTGCAGGGTTCACGAAATCCCAATTTCAACATTTATTAACCGGCCCATCCGCGACTCCTCCCCTTTTGCCAAAAAGGACCATGCCTCGATGACCAGCTGCCTCTTCAAACAAACCTTTGTATATTTCACCATTGTCGCCGACGTCGGAGCGCATTCCGACTGACCCTATCCAGAATTCGGCCCCTAAATCTTCTCGCGGTCAAGACAGAGCCGCATACTCTTCTGCCTCAACCTGTCACAACTCCCAAGTCCCCAATGGCGCCGAGCAAAAGTACGTTTCAACGCCCCAAAGCGCCTCTGTACTACCTCTTGCTAACCAGTGTTCAACGTGATAGAGGAGGCAGCGCACGAGTGCGTCTCTGAAGAGGCACTTGTCCACCTCAAGTCCTACAAGTATTCGAGTGTCGACAAGTCCCTGATCTCGAATTATATCCTTAAACACTACGTACGATCCCAACAACATACATGATGCGCGGAAGAAATAAGCTGAGATGATTATAGTGGAATGCATTCGTGGAACTTCTGCCGTTATGGCTTGCACCGAACATGGTCACATTGCTGGGATTCTTCTTCATCCTCTCCAATGTGATCTGTCTTGTGATTTGGATGCCGGATTTGGTTGGGCCTGTAGGATAATCGAGGCATCACCATATGTAGCTCAAGTGCTGACTTCTGCCTGCTAGGGACCATCATGGCTGTACTACAGCTTTGCCTTTGGCCTCTGGATGTACTCAACAATGGACAATGTGGATGGCAAACAAGCACGAAGGACTGGCACATCTAGTGGCCTTGGGGAACTATTCGACCACGGTATCGACTCGCTCAATTGCACTCTGGCCAGCTTGTGCGAGACCGCAGCAATGGGTCTCGGAACTTCGAAAGCAGGAATATTCACAGCCCTTATTCCATGTCTACCCATGTTCTTCTCGACCTGGGAAACATACCACACGCACACCCTGTATCTGGGTGTATTCAACGGACCTACCGAAGGTCTCATTCTTGCTTGCACTCTTATGATCCTGTCAGGATACTACGGCCCTGAAATTTGGACTCAGCGAATCACGGACTTGGTTGGACATCACTACTTTTTTGGATACCACGAATTCTTTGGTACATACTCCGTCAGGGATCTTTGGGTCCCGATCCTTGTTGTATCTCTATTTGGTGCCCACCTTCCATTTTGTGTTATCAATGTTGTCAAAGCTCGCCGGAGAGACAACCTCCCAGTTATGCCGGTCTTCTTGGAGTGGACCCCAATGGCTGTGTTCACATTCGCCATCGGCGCCTGGCTGTTTTCGCCATATTCGACATTGATGCCGGATAACCACTTGGTCCTCTTTTGCTTGACCATGTCTTTTGTCTTCGGCAGAATGACAACCAAGATTATTCTAGCCCATCTCACTCGGCAACCATTTCCATACTGGACGGTCATGCTCACTCCCTTGGTCGGTGGTGCCATTTTGGGCAACCTCCCGCGAATCGGACTACCTCAAATTAGCCCCTCTATTGAGTTGTGGTATCTACGGGCCTACTTCGTCTTTGCTCTCATCGTCTACTTCCGCTGGGCCTTCTTGGTCATCAACAGCATTTGCGATTACTTGGGCATCAACTGCTTGACCATTCCAACCAACAAGTTAGTTGCGAATCAGGAGAAAGCCAAGGCTGCAAACGGAAATGCCAAGTCGACAAATGGACATGGCAAAAGAGCGGACTAGATGGGTAATCGGCTGTCTAGGTGCGGGCGGGCCCAGAAGCCTAGTTCAACACTATGGGGGGGGGGCGAAGAGACGTTGCAGATAGTCATTTTCGCCGTGACTGACTATTACGAAAGTCATGACTTGGAGAGGTGCAGGTCTATTATTCATCAATAGGGATACGGTATTTACAGAAGTATTAATAGACTTTGTCCGTTGGAAGGTGTTGAAGGATGGACCGAGTTGAGAAAAAGGAGAGACAGATATCACAAAGTCGAAAAGAAAGCATTGGATAGGCGTTTGTCAAGAAGAGCGGGACGGGACGCATTGTTGACAGGTGTTGTGGTATTGTTTTTTGTAGTATAAATAAGTAGAAAGGCAGCGAGCATTCCGTAAAAAAAATTGTTCAATATGATTAACTCATGGTTCATGGTCCTTCCTCATCACTTCACAGCCCAGCCACACAGACTTGTAGCGAAAAATACATCCTGTACAATAAATATAGTCAAGGCAAACCCAGTAATTCCTGAACCCTGTCCAGCTGTATGAAGGAAGCTTGGAGTGAAAACACAACACACACAGCCCGAGGAAAGGTTTCCTTTGCGGCAGGCAGGCACTGATAATTCATTCGTATCTCGTATATCGCACGTATTGTACAGCATTGCCGAGCCCCTTTGAACAAGCTTTGTCTGTACGTCGAAAACCGTCTAGTAGAGGCTGCTAACTGGCTAACAGTGCCGTCAGATCCAGAGGTTTAGAAGAAAACAGCGGGTCTGAAGGATTAAGGCAGGTTAAAAAAAGTAAGGGCAGAGCAAGCCCGAGAAGAGCCCAAGAATCCACCGGGCAAATCAACGTCATACGCGTATTTTGTGCTGAGCCTTGCGGGAGCTTGGTTGCAGGGGAAATTCAGAATAGGAGAGAGATGTAGGGAGAGGGAGAGAGAGGTACTTGAAGATGGATATCGGCACATTTCCTTGATGATGGTGATTTAGGTACATATCTTACGATTGTCAGCCACCTTTGCCGCGTTGTGTTTACGAACCCAAAAAAAGACAGCTAGCCAGCGAAACAGAGTTCTGCAAGTCAGCAAAAGAAACGAAACACCCAACCAGAACCAGACAGACATAAGACCTACCTTAGGTACTCATATTCTACTTGTGGACTCTAGTCGGGTCTTAGTTTTATAGCCGGCTTCATTACGAATACCTGGAGGATCATCGTACGAGAGGGTATTTCAGCTTGGGAGCTGCAGTTCTTCCTGTTTTCCTTGCTCATCCAGGTTTTGAAGAGAGAGCGAGAGGAGCGTGAGTGACTGAGTGAGGGCTGGATTCGAGACTCGAGACTCGACTTTACCCCGCCAGATCAAACCAGACCAGAGCAAGCCAGCAGCCAGCCACAATCAGACGTGTGCATGTGCAGCTGCTCGCCCTTCATTCGCCCCCTCCAAACCGAAATATCCTTGCCTTGGCAGGGAATTGTGATCATTAATTATGACGCTCCATCCCACCACCAGCACCACTTGCCCCGCGGTTGCCGATAAGAAGCTTCACCAAAACTGCTCCGAACAAAACAACCAAAGACCCAGCAACCACGACAGAGCACATAAAGAGCCTCTGCAAGATCACAGGCCGAGACGATCAAGTTCCCTACACAGGAAGAAGCGCGATTCGAAAATCTCGGTCTCGACGGGGAGTTCGACGCGCAGCAGCCACAGCCAGCACCAGGAATACCTCGACAGCCTGGAGGTCCCGACGCAGGAAATGGTGCAGCGGATTGGCGAGATCCAGGAGCGGAAGGAGGAGGAGATCATGCACCGGATATCTGGGGATCTGAACCACGAGGAGAGAGAGAAGGCTGCGAATCTGATCCAGAGGAATTATCGCGGGCATAGGGAACGGAGGATGTTGAATGGGCTGAGTTTGGATCCGAGTACGCGGTGGGTCGAGGCTATTCGGGAGGCTCAGTATCGCAACTTGACGAAGCCGAGGGCGAGGGGGAACGTGGAAAATAGTAGTGTTGGGAAGGATGTTCCGGCGAGTGGTGTGCATGGTTCTGGGACTGTGAATGTTGCTCGCCAGAATTGGAAGAAGATTGGTCTTATTACAAGGAGGGCTGGGGGAGACGAGGATTCGGATACCCAGAGTAGTGATGATGAGAATACGCCTGAGCAGGAGAGAGAAGAGAAGCGGAAGCGAAACTTGGAGGCTAAGATGCAACGACAGAAAGCTGCCAAGATTATGGACTTACAGTATTTCTTAGAGATGGTGGATGTCAAGCATCGGTATGGGAGTAATTTGAGGACTTATCACGAAGAGTGGAAAAAGGCCGATACGAAGGAGAATTTCTTCTACTGGTTGGATTATGGAGAGGGTCGATTCGTTGACTGCCAAGGGTGTCCGAGAGAACGGTTGGAAAAGGAGCAGGTTAGGTATCTTTCGAAGGAAGAGAGGCTGGACTATTTGGTAAAAATCGATAAGGAGGGGAGGTTATGCTGGGCAAAGAACGGAGCTCGAATCGACACTACCGAGCAGTATAAAGATTCTATCCATGGCATCGTAAGTCTGGAGTTCCTTTTGCAAATCGAAAAGGCTTGTCTGGAGCTTGATACTGAGGACCGTTCGATTTTCCGACCAAACGACTGACTTCGATCCAGGTACCAGCAGATGACACCACACCAGCTTTCCGAGTTGCAGAGGGAGAGGCTGCTACTGGACTTCAAGATCGCGATCATTCGGACTCATCTTCAGAGTCTGGAGATGATTCAGACGATACATCAGCCCGTGCCGACAAGTATGCAACTCCAGAATTCGACAAGGCTAAGGGTGTCAAGAAAGTATCTCATGTCTCCGCGGCTACGATTTTCAACAAGCTTCTTCGAGGCTCTGTCAAAAAGAACACATGGATCTTCGTCGCGGATACCTCATTTCGACTTTATGTGGGCATCAAGCAGTCCGGTGCCTTCCAACACTCCTCGTTTCTACACGGCTCTCGAATCTCAGCTGCTGGCTTGATCAAAGTTAAAAACGGAAGAATTGCCAAATTGAGTCCTCTCAGTGGACACTATCGACCACCAGTCTCCAATTTCAGAGCCTTCATCCACTCGATGAAGGATGCTGGTGTAGACATGAGCCATGTCTCAATATCACGCTCCTACACCGTCCTCTTAGGATTGGAAGCCTATGTCAAAACCAGAAGGCGAGGAAAGAGGTTCATGAGAAAGCTAGTACATGGCAAAGACAAGATCCTTTCTCCCGAAGAGCTAGCCAAGAAAGAAGAGGCAGCGCGGGACAAGAGCGAGAGCGCAGCAAAGGAAGCACGATTTCTTGAGCTGAAACGAGAAGCGGAGGAAAGGGAGAAGGAGAATTACAACGCCAGACTCCTGGAGAAATTGCATCTCACGAGATCTCATGCTACTACGCATGAGTCTGGAGAGGTCGGACAGAGAGAGACGGATTCTGATGTACAGGTTTCTGGGAGGGGACCTGAAAATGCTATTGCACCTGAGGGGAAGAGGAGCGAATGAAGTCCTATGTTTTGGATGAATGCTTGACGAGCGAGTGATGGATGATAGATGAGTTGATACCCAGTTAGTGTAGATAATATTTGTTAGTTGTATATAAATTTTATGAGCGAGAGCGGAGATCTATGGTTAAAGAGCTGCAAATCGTAATGAACAAGTCTTGCTGTTTGCTTGATTTCTCCACAGTGGCTTTCCTTGTAGCTTGTGACTTGCCAAATAGTGCAGCTTGAATAGGAAACACGGATGATATTTGAGCAGAGAACTGCTCCCAAGAGATGAACGATATTGCAGAAGTGAGTATTAAAGAATTAAAACTCGAACAGACTTAAATCTAACACCGTGAGCAAGAGCCAAAGCTTGAATGTCGAACATGAAATGAAGACATTGGTAGTTCTGGATGTTGATATTTGCCAGACAACTTTTGGCAGCAGGTGCGACCGCAGTTTGCTCAAACACATGGTTTGTTTGTTTGCTTGCTTCTCAATAAATCAATGCTATTATTTAGCACCTGAACAATTATTTCTTAGGTTGAATCACCAAATAAATTTCCAACTCTATTGACTAAATCAATTGAATCACGAATTTGCGCTACGCTACGCTTGAATTGCTGTGAACGCCCGCCCAGCAGGGCCCCTCGGATCGCTGAAGCGAGAGCCCTGGAGATACTACATGCTACTTTCTTTATCGCGGAAGACTGTGAACTCACCAATTCTTCCTCGCAGAAGAATGCCCTGCGCGTCGCTCCAGATCAATGGCTTCTCACCTTACCCGGGCTTCCAAGAGAGCTGAGGGCCTCACAACGAGATCTGGCACGAGAAACAACGTCGCGACCATTCCAGGCAACCAGCAGCAGCAGCAGTCGAACATTGGGAAGAAGAAGCGCCCAAGGGATCCAGTCGATCACGAAGAAGACCCCTCGATCGCGAAGAAGAAGGCTCGTATTGCTATTGAGATCCATCCACGACCCAAGGCCCAACCCAAAACCCGATCTCTCGTCATCAACGCGAATTTGGACGTTGCTCCACCACCTCAGAAGCGTGCCGCATCGCCATCACCACCAAAACAAGAGGAGACAGCGACGCAAACAGAAGCCCCTTCACCCCCCACGCGCAAACATACAAACCATCATGATAAGGTTGTCAATGGCATCAAGCACGAGCTCGATCGACTACAGCCTAACTCTGCAGATCTCAAGGATGAAAAGCGCAAGCTACGATCGCAGGAAGGCACACGGTTCAAGAGCGAGTTATCTGCGTACTTTCCGGAGTACGACGAGATAATTGGCAATGAGCCCAAGGAAGAACGTAAGCTTCACAATCTCTCCGTCTGCGGGTACTGAATGTACAGCTAATGTCTACACAGATATTTTGAACCTTGATACCCCCATAATCATCCTCGAAAGTGCCAAGACCTCAAAACATCCTTCAAGAAAACATAACGCGCCAGAATACCCCTTGAAAGAATTCTCCGACTACCTTTTCACCGACCTCCACGATGCACAACGAGTAGATTTCTCATGGCTGGATAGAAATTACAAAGAGGAAGGTGGGGAAGATCCTTTGTCCGACGCGTATTTCGACTCAATACACCGAAAGCCCGAACGACAAGAGAAGGCTATTAGGAATACGGACAAAGGTCGTGCACAACATGAAAAGGATCAGGTCATACGATTGTTGGAAGGACTCCAAGGTCACGATTGGCTAAAGTTGATGGGTGTCAGTGGCATTACGGAAAGCAAGAAAAAGGAGTATGAGCCGGCACGCGAGTATTTCCTCCGGGGTTGCGAAGCCATCATAGAGAAGTTCCGGATATGGAAGGAGTTAGAGAAGCAGAAGAAAATCGAAAGAGAGGCTGCAATGGCGGAGGCGGAGGAGGCAGAGGAAGATGGTGAGGAGGAGGAACAACCGGAGGAAGCTGAAGAGGAAGAGGAAGAAGAAGGCGATGTTAGTGATGGTGACCCACCCGATTACAGCGATGTCGATGCATCTGCAGCCAGACAATTACATGAAGAGGCCGTTGCTCGATCAGCGCCCTCTGCACGACACCCCGAGAAGAAGGCGAAGGTCGAATTGATTCCGAACGAGTACCAAATGGTTGAGAGGGAATTCAAATCTTTCTACAACAAGCCACATCTTCGGGAAGCAGCTCTGGGAAAGCACAGGCGAAGTGGAAGAACCGCTGTAGCATGGGGTCATCCTGTTCCTGAGGTTACGGAGACAGATTTTGATTTGCCAGAGGAATATCGAGATGAGGAGACGCTGAAGATCCATGCGAGGAGAAAGCGCAGAGATAGGAGGGTCAGCAAATCCTGAAGGTACAAAATCAACGGAGACGCAAATATGGGAGACAAAAATGAGGGCCGAATTGAAAGTGCTTCATTCGGCATGGCTTGTTTGGTGTACAATTGGGGGTCTGGGTCAAGGAATGGGTTTAATGGCGTTTGGAGGTGGAAGTGGGTTCTTCAAAATTGTATGATAGGACTCTTACTATGGAGTAAAGAAACTCTCAAACAAAGCATCAAATGCTTGATCTTGTCGCACATGATGACAGTGACGGTGGAATACATTGATTGGTGAAGGCTTACGGACCTTAGACTGTTGCTGAACCACTTAATGCGCCTCTCAAAACAAGGCTGATCGGATAGGCGAGGCTGGGTCCCGTGATAGCGGCCGATCTGCAGGGGTGCAGCTGGGCCCGAGACTGTCGCGTCAACTTCTACATCCACCCAAGAGCTTTGGAGGTATCTTGAAGCTTGCCAACGTCCTATCCACGGCTTCAAATTACTCGGAGCCCATTGTAATAATAGCAGCAGCGAAACTTTTCCGAGGGAAACACACTGTATATTTTGCTACCCTTGAGCTTTGTTCTCCAGTCCCATTTCTTCTGCCTTTCACCTTCTAGTCACTCCCTCACCTTTGGCTTGCCCTTGGATTCAATATTTCGCAACAACCCCTCCGCAACTGCGAACTGAGACCGCACGCAAACGCAAACCTCCAAATTTGAGACAACCAGCGACCTTCGTTTTCCTACCGCAAGCCATTTTCGCAAACTTCGTCGATCTTTTCAACTACGCCTCCAGAACCGCGATCTTTGTACACCTGCCTACATCTGCGCATCCCCTCTCTTCGACCACGAACAACGCGCGCATACACACCGTACACGAACAGATCGAGCTTGGAGCTCAGGGGACGGATGAGAGGTTCGTAGGAGGAATTGTCGCGCTAGGGCAACTGGACCTTTGAACGAGCGCAACCCCACGACTACACAAACTCCGAGATCTTGCGCCAGGTCCGCTGAACGACATGGACGCCAACGGTCTGCCCGTGGGTGAGAAGGTTAAGCCGGAGCCTGAGTATGGATTTGTCGTGGTTAGCCAGAAGGTGGAGTTGGATATCGATTTCTCGACCCAAAGCCTGACGGGGCGCTGTGAGATCAGCATTCTGCCAAACAACAATGCCCTTAAGGAGATCACCCTGGACGCCCGTCAGTGTATGATAAGCTCGGGCCAAGTCAAGGTTGATGGAGTCGCCGCCGAGTTCTGCTACGAAGACCCGATGGAGATGCTGGATATTCATGAGCGCTGGCTCTGGGGAGCTCAGCAAGCCACCCAGCAGAAGCACAGATTGAAGCCGGCGGCGATGACGGACGACATGAGATCGAGAGGATCGCTGGTCATTACCTTACCCCCGAGTGTCAAGATCACAGACGCAGACCCTCTCTCCGAGAGTGCTGTCCCTCTTGCCGCATTTAGAGGAGCGGGCTTGCCAGTTCGAACTTCATCAGTCGCACCCGATGCGCCCCCTTCAGCGGCGACCCCAAAGACAGTTGTTGGTCAATTAGGGAACTTTAAGCCTCTGGTTGTCAGCGTATGCTTCGCCGTCAAGAGCTTTAGAGACGGTCTGCAGTGGGTTGGTGTGAACGAGAGCGATTCGCGGTATTCTCATGTCTATACGAGACATAGCATTGACCGTGGAATTGCTTCGTGTATCTTCCCTTGTGTTGATGACTCGAGCATGAGATGTTCCTGGAATATTTCTATTCGGTGTTCAAGGACCCTCGGCGATGCGCTGAAGCGTCATCCACCTCCCACTCGCAGACCACATACTTTCATCAAGTCACTACAGGACGAGTACGAAGTCCCGCTCAGCGAAGACGACAAACTCCTTGAGATGACAGTTGTCTGTTCTGGAGAATTGACAAATGAGGTTACAGATCTTGAGGATAGCTCAAAGAAGATCGTGTCATTCCATGTCGAGAAGCTTGTTGCCCCTCAACATATTGGCTTTGCTATCGGTCCTTTTGAGCAGGTCGACCTATCGGAATTCCGTGAGGTGGAAGATGATGACAAGCTTGGACAAGGCCAGTCCATCCCGATATGGGCATACTGTCTACCAGGCCGCTCTGGTCAAGTTCGACATGCCTGCGCACCTTTGGCACACACCGTTGACTACTTTACACTTGCCTTCGGTACATATCCTTTCTTAGACTACCGACTCGTCTTTGTTGACGATCAGATTCATGACACGGAGCACGCAGCATCCCTTACGCTTTGCAGTAATCGGCTGCTGTTTCCGGAGACCATCATTGACCCTGAAGTTGAGGTTGTGAGAACGCTGGTTCACGGTGTTGCAAGCCAGTGGATCGGCGTTGGTATCACTCCAGCGCAACCTCATGATCGGTGGATCACAATAGGCTTATCTCATTACATTACTGGCACCTTTATGAAGACCCTTTGTGGCAACAACGAGTACGCTTTCCGCCAGAAGACGCTGTCTGATCAGCTGGTGGACTTGGACTTCCAAAGACCCTCGCTTTATGCTCTTGGGGAGGTCCTCCACCTGGGAACTTTTGAATACGAATTCATGAAGCTGAAGGCGCCCCTAGTCATGTTCATTCTGGACAGACGGCTTGTCAAGGCCACGGGTTCCGTTGGTCTCCCTCGAATCCTCCAAAAAATTGTCTTGCTGGCCAATACCGCTTCTGAAAATACGATCTCAACGGACGGTTTCCGTAAACTGTGTGAGAAGATTACCAAGTACCGACAGCTTGACACCTTCTGGAACCAATGGATTTTGGGCTCCGGATGTCCACGATTCGCCATCAGCCAGAAATTCAACAAGAAGAGACTATGCGTTGAACTGTCTATCGCTCAGAAGCAAGACACAATGCCGACTCAGAGAGATCTGCAGAAAGAATCCTTCCTCCGAGAAGTCAAGGAAGAAGTTCATTTGGTCTATGCTAGCGAAGTTCAACCTGTCTTCACTGGCCCGATGACAATTCGGATCCACGAAGCTGATGGCACGCCCTACGAGCACATTGTAGAGATTCGAGAGGCAACCCAGAAGATCGACATTCCTTACAATACAAAGTACAAGCGACTGAAGCGAAGCCGAAAGCAAAAGGAACGTCTGAATGCCGGGGTAGCAGATCCAAATGCAGAAGGTGGAGAAGACTCTCTGTTATACTGTCTGGGCGATGTTCTACAGAGAGATGAGGAGAAAGATGAGTGGGGGCTAAGAGACTGGGATGCAGACACCGAGACCAAGATGGACTTGGAATCTTATGAGTGGATCCGTGTGGATGCAGATTTCGAATGGCTCTGTGAAAAGCAATTTTCGGGCATGGCTTCTTACATGTACGTCTCCCAGCTGCAGCAGGATAAAGACGTCGTTGCTCAGCAGGAGTCTATGCTGTATCTTCAAGGCGTCCCACCTCATCCCCTCGTGTCAACATTCCTGACTAGGACGATGATGGACACACGCTACTTCCATGGCATTCGCACTATGGCAGCCCTGGCTCTCAAAACACACGCCAGCTCCGCCACAGCTTTCGTTGGAATGAACCAGCTCGAAAAGGCCTACTCGGAATTCTTTTGCTATCCAGGAAGCATGACACCTCAACCCAACGACTTCAGCGACAAGAGAGCTTACAAAGTCGAGATGGCCATCATCAAGTCATTTTCTATGATTCGAGACAGTTACGGGAACTGCCCAAAGAAAGCTCGTACTATCCTCTTCGACATCCTCCGCTTTAACGAGAATTCAAACAACCAGTTCTCGGACAACTTCAAGATCACTACGTTGCTGTCTGCGCTCACAGAATCTCTGATCCCGAAGAAAGACCCTACTAATCTTCTCGATATGGGAGATGATGACGAAGATCACGAACCTATAGAATATCGAAAGGCTGTCATTGATGAGCTGGATCGTTACCGCCGTAATGACGAGTGGATCGAATCTTACCATAATTGCTTCACAGTCACGGTCTTGGATTGCAAGCAGCGTCTGATGAAGGCCAAGGTCATACCTCTCGACGCATTAGAATTTGCTCTATACCTCCATGACGGAAACTCGGAATACGTTCGAATCAAGGCATTCGCAGCCCTGATCGAACTGGGCTTCCTGACAAATAACTCCATCGCCTGTCTGCTGCTCAATGCTGCGAGTACAGATCCGTCGCCCCATGTTCGTAGACATCTCTTCGAGGTGTTTTGCGTGGGGGTTGCTGCAATTGCCTTTGGACACGACAAAAAAGCCGAGCCTGCTGCACCCAAGATCAATGGAGTTGCGGTAGTCAATGGGGATAACGATGTTGAGATGAGTAATTCTGGAGCTCCAGTACCAGATGGTATGGTCGGTGGAGGAGACGGTGCTTTGATCATTGAGGAAGACGCGACTCGTGAGACGGAAGCTCGTGCAGCTTTCATTGCCCGAACTAGGACCCTCGAAGGTGCTCTGGCAGCTCTGAAGGTCGAGCTCATGGATAACGAGGTGTTAAAGGAAGCAATCTGGAAGGCTGTCAAGTCACCTGTTATTGGTTTCGCCGAGCAGCTAGATATCCTGGATATCTGCCAGGTCATCTACAGTGCGGTCGAGTCCTTGACAATCAAGATGTTATACCCCAAGTACTGGAAGGTCACTCACTTGGGCAAGGTATGTGTAATTTTCATTTCTGGCAGATGTAGCATTGTATTGACCAAAGTTATCAGGGCAAATTGGTCTTCACCCAGAAAGACAAGATCCGCACAAAGCCATTCACGCAACCTCCAAATGCCACATTGGTTGTTGAACCTCCGGAGCCTGTGTTACATCCACCCACACAAGCTCCTGTTATGGTACCAATGGCGATCCCAAAGCCAACTCAGCCAAAGCCACTTCTATTCAAGCCAGCCCAAATCGTAAAGCCAACCCAAAACTTGCGACTTACTTTCAACACCCTCCCAAGCACTACAGGAGGATCCTTGCCCCCAACCCCCAAACCGGCAACACCCTTAGCAGAATCTATGGCACCACCTCCACCTAAAGCTGCCCCAAAGCGACCGGCACCAGAACGCACCCCAAGCTCTGACGATCGACCAAAGAAGAGAAGCAAGGTAGTTAAGATGCAATTGTCACAACAAGGTCTCCAAAGAGCTATGCAGATACAACGACAGCCACCAAACCCTGCCCCAGTTCGTTCGAAGTCGTCAACAAAGAGCGCCTCACCGGGTCCCAGACCTTCTCAAGGACCATCTCCTGGACCAAAGGCATCTCCTGGGCATCGACACGCTCTCCCAACCGGTAGTTCAGCACCGCGAACGGCTCTACCAACAAATCCTGCAGTTAACAGAACTTCTCTTCCTCCAAGTTCAACAAATGGCAGAACTCCCCTCCCTCAGAATTCTGGAGCTCCTAGAACAGCACTACCACCAGCCGCTCCTACACAGAGACACCCGCTTCCTCCCAGTCCTGCCACATCCAATTACTCCCTCTCAACATCTCCGGCACCTGTTCGCCCGGCTGGACATAGTACTCCTACCGTCATAAAGATCCGCAGACCTCTTCCGGGGGCCGGGTCACGTCCAGTAACACATCCAGCACCACCCAATCCTGCTGAGAAACGTTCACACATCGTCAAATTGAAGGTGTCCAAGGACGTCCTGCGAAAAATGGTTTAATGGCGCTGGTTTTGGTGTATTTTTTCGGCGGCGTGAAAAAGGAAAGTCTTTACATCTGCATTTAGCGAAATGGCGTACATGGGAACAGACAGGTCATCGAGGAACGATGATTTTTCCAATCGATTTTTTTTTTTTGATCCGTAGATAGTTGTGTGGAATGGAGGGAAGGTCTTTGGATCTGAGGTGGACGGAAGACTGGTTTTGCGTCGCATACTTTGCGTTTGCGTATGCGGCATGGCATGGCATTGCATTGAGTGGACGCTCCGTCGAGGGTTTGGCGCTTGAGAGCGACCTTGTACAGTTGAAGGGAGCAGTGGAGGGAATGAAAATAATCCAAATCCCCTCCAATCCCTTTCTTGTGCTTCATCGTGATGTCCCTCTCCCACTCCCCTCATCACCAAACCATAACCACTCCCATGCGCCCATGACAAACTGCCCAGCAAATATACCTCCTCCACTCCCTCAACCCCTCGAGCCACCCCCATTCCCCAACCCAAGTCCCAATCTCTCCTCCCTCGTCTTGACCTGCCCTGCCCTCGCTCTATCACCTGGCATAGGCCTCAACTCATCATTCGGATGGCGCATGTTCTGAGACTGCTGTTGCTGGTGTGCCGTACCGTGCTGCGCTTGCATCTCTGCTTCCATGGCCGCTTGCTCCTGTTCTTGCGCTTCTCGCGCGCGAGCGTCTTCGTAGATGGCTATGTCTTCGGTGGTCAGCGTGATGGCTGTTGGTTTGCGGCGGAGCATGATTGCGGTTTGGAGAGGCGTTGATTTTGATCTTGATTGTGCCTTGTATTTTCTGAAGAGTGTGAGTTGTTCGCTGTAGAGGAAAGTATGGCGATTTGGTGTTTGTAATTGTGTGCGGGAAAATTGTTTGTTCGAGTGTTGTTGTGAATTTCGAGACGAGCATGAACTGACATAGAGAGGTGACGCGAGGTCAAAGTAGCCGGGAGAAGGCTGTGAGGCACCAATCAAGGCATCAACAATTTTCAACCACCAGCCGATTTCCCTTTCTTGACTTGACTTCACGACTCCTATCTCACACTCCCTAAACAACACAACATGTTTAAATGGCATGTTCACTCGGCCATTGGGCGTGGTAGACCGGCGGGCCATGATTTCGCAAAAGTCGCAGATGGGATCGCAGCTTCATTGAGGCAATTCTCGATTTCTGCTTCTCGTTGTGCTAAGGAGGATGGCAATGGAGGTATACCCACCCGTTCTCATTGAGCATAATTATGATTTAATTGAATCAATTGGTTGCTAACTATCATATCATGTAGATGCCCTCCGAACCAGACGTTCTTCCCGGCCAGATGTCCTCCAGGAAGTCTCATCCTTGACCCCTAGCCCATCACGCGGTATCGACGCCCGTTCCCTCGCTGCCAAACCTCCGTCACAATTCACAATTCGGAGAGTCGATCCCATGGAGGGTCGTGCTTCTAGTTTCATGCCGCGAGGAGACTTTAGAGGGGGAGGGATGCGTGGTGGTGCGCGTGGAAGGGGGGGGAG